>JABSTT010002165.1:0-50882 GCA_013339685.2 Hyalomma asiaticum | reverse complement strand
GGGGTGTACAAAGCGTAATAAAACAACGCGGAGAAGGCAGTTGACGCCCTGGACGAAGACAAGGCCGCTTGTCGAAACGTGGTCCGCGACATTCCCTGTTTTAAATCGTACCAAGACGAATGTTTTCATCGATTCAAGGCACGCTGTAGTCACTTCAGTCCTTTACCAACAAGCCCAATCTACACACCCAAAGACAAGAACGGCACGATTTCCTGGCATTCAGTTTCAGTTTGCTAAACAAATATTGCTACTAGGATACCACACGCCTAGAGCGAGGTGCATACCCCCTAGAGAAGACGAGAAAGACGGGACTGTCTGGTTGTGGGCTGCCCACCCTCCTGATTCGTACTGTACACCTGAGTGTAAATATACATGTACCTAGCCGCTCGCGTGTTATTTAGTAACAATATTTCTTATAACAAGCACAAGACGAGCATAAAGGAGTATTCTGAAGATCGCAATACATCGACCTGTTAAACACATAAGCACCTCTATTATTAATGATGATAGCAGCAGGTCCATACTAGTATTCCTACTTACGTAATAGACACAGCATATGGGCATGACAGCAGATTCACTTGATCCACTATTTATGCTTATATATGCAGGACATATGATTTCATCTGCACATCTTGTGTTGCGGCTTAAGGGGTGAAAACAAAGAATGTACATATTTCACATACAAATGGCCTTTTCACATTGTTTTCATGTGACATTTGACTGAATTACCGACGAAGGCAGGGCAGGAAACTAACTAAACAAGTAACAAGCCATGGCCTACTTCAGACCTGTGCAGAAACCGAGTTCAACAAACATGGGGCAGAAAACAAAATTCATTTCTTACAAAGCACGGCTGACCCAAAGAGGCAATGCACCAACCGGTTCATCGTATACTTCAGTCAGATGAAGAAATTTAGAGAGACTTTCAGCATGTGTATTTTTTCATAGTATCACCAACATCGAAGGTTTGTCAGTGTAGGTGGCAGTGCGTATCACTAAATCAGCCAGCACATTACAAAAATTAGTCATAGGCAGTCTTTGCGAAGCAACATTAACATAGTTAGCAGCCCTAGCAAAAATTCTAATAGAAAAACTAATAATAGCCTATGAGGTTATTGACACCAATAGAATTTATTAGTGTTAGACTAATAGCTTGTACGAGACTTATAGGAAAACATAATACTATTGTTCTAATAACCTATACGTATGAGGCTTAATATACAATATAAAATTTTAACTCCCTTAAGGGTGTAAACGACTTATCCCATGGGCACAGAGTGAGCTTATGGGCGACACCTTTCTTGTATGTAGAGCAAGAATGGAGGATGTATGTGCTTTGCAATCGCATTGTGAGTGACACAGCCCTTAATTTTAGCTGAATTTATGATCACGCATTATACACTAACAAGACACCGCAGCAACGTCACACATGCAAATACACACTCGACCATTTCAAACCTATATATAGAACAGAGAACGTTCACGTTATTCCACATCTGTACACAGACAGTCCCGTATATATATTCCAGATTCCTGACCTGCTATGCAGTGCCAATGGGGAAATTACTGTTATACGCAATAACAAAATAAGGATACACAGGACATCTGCCGATCAAAGACAGGCTAACTGGTAGCTGTGCATCACACATATCTGTTAATCTAAACCCACCAAATATTCAATGTCAAATTGCCAAGAAATCATACATCTCTAGGTCCCTCATTTACACCCTTAAGGGTGTAAGTTTTTTGCTGGGTAAACTAATACAAACTAATAAAGCTATTTAAAGGATTACTGAGTTGCAGATTTTATGTTTTGATAGTTATCTAAAGCCCTAGCCACCTTGCTTGAGAAAAGATCAATTAGACAAATTTCGAAAAGTCTTATAGAGCATATTGATATAAACTAGTAAGGCTAATAGGACACTGTATTAGGCTAATACAAACACCTATAAGACAAGTAAAGATTCCTATAAGACTAATACAATACTAATAAGACTAATAGAAAACTTATTAGACTAATACAAATCTCTATTAGAATTTTTTCTAGGGAGCCATGACCTACGAGCATCAGAGCAGCACTGTGTGCGTTCTAGAATGCCGAGTGTGGCAAACCATGAAGCACTGTTGACTGAAAAAAATGAGAGTGCTTTTACAAAGGAAAATAATGACACTTTCCCTATGTGGTGGCAAGTAACATTTGTAATAATGATGAAATCATCTTATAGTTAGGACCAACCCTGCATTGTGTATAATTTTGAAGCCATGCTATTTTGGCTTTACACTTGGGCTAAGGGAAATAAGTTAAGCAACGGAACTTGCTGGAAAGTACGTTCTACAAAGTGTCACATAGCTTTTCTATCTGTGAGCCAGGAAATGGTACTAGTGGTGAGTTGAACTTGGAGTGATACTGAATCCTGCTTACTTTTATTTTCATCTGTGTTCAACTTTATTGCTGGTGAGGCAAAGTGCAAAAAGGTATAAATATGTATATTTCTTCTCTTCCACAAAACACTCACTATGCAGATACGCATATTTCCATAAAAGTGATTTGCTTATAAAGAAACAGTGTTCTTTTTTAAAAAGCATACTAGCATGACATTCTAAATTTTGAGTTGGTTTCAATTAATGGAAGACTTTAAGAAAGTGCTGGCAAAGCACTATAAATCATGCATTACAATACTAGTTTTTCACAAAACCAGATTTTGCTTCTGTATACACATGGCACATCGAGTGACGACATCAGGATACATGACTCCATCAAGTTCCTGTGACCACAGTGGCTGCCACACACAAACGTAGTCCAAACAAAAACATCGAGCGCTTACTTCTTTTTTCTTTTTTTTTGTATGAACAGCACCATTACCCCTAATCTTACAACTAAAATATGTCAAAAAATCTTGCTCTGCACCTCGACGTCGCGGTGATGCTCATAATGCTTCAGTATTTCGGGAACATGGAGCAGTGAGAATTAATAGGTT
The DNA here is from genome assembly GCA_013339685.2 of Hyalomma asiaticum. NCBI lineage: Eukaryota > Metazoa > Arthropoda > Arachnida > Ixodida > Ixodidae > Hyalomma > Hyalomma asiaticum. The sequence continues at coordinate 47,904 of JABSTT010002165.1, read as the reverse complement.
CAAACTTCAGCTTCCAGAGATTCACTTCTGTAGTGCCTATGTTGTTAACCCATGCTGTTAACTCTCACTTTTCATATCATTTTGATACTAAAATAGTTGACCACACCAAAGAATACAAGTACTTAGGTGTCCTTCTCACGCAAAACCTTTCGTGGGCTAGTCAGATCACTTCAGTATCAGGTACCGCTTCGAGGTCATTACGATTTTCGTGTTGAAACTTAAAAGCATCACCTCCTCCACTACAAAAACTAGCTTATTTAACTCTAGTCCGGCCTCAAATTGAGTATGCATCTTCCATATTGAATCTGTATCAGAAATATCTCTTCGACCTCCTGGAAGGCATCCAAAATAGAGCAAGCCATTTTACTACAAGCAATTACAGCAACCTGTCAAGTGTAACCAAAATAAAACTCGACCTCTCTTTGCAACCACTGTCTACTCGCCGTAACATTGCTCAGCTATTATTGTTTCATAGATTCATACATGCTGTCCGTGTGTCATTACCAAGCCTGAAAAAAGCATCCTTGACTTCACAACGGCTGCATAATACCTTTAATTACACCTGAGTTTATGGCAATACTTGCACATTCAATTTTTCAGCTTTGTCTCGTGCGATACGTTTATGGAACACTCTTCCAGATAATGTTGCCTCCCAATCTAAACACAGTGCACTTCGTGAACAACTAATTGACCATTTTTCCGCTTGAGCTGTGTAGCACACTTACTTTCTTGTCATGCCTAAAATTTTATCATTGGATTATGTAAGTCTGCAAGTGGTCACATTAATTCCATGTGAGGTGGCTATAACCTGACATTTTTTCACAAGTGTTTCTTCAGTTATTTCTATTTGTGTGTTAATATTTCTGACGTGTTTACGTCACTTGTATTTCCTGTTGTTGCACTTCTTCTTCTTCTTCTTATTTTCTTTTTTTGCAGCTATGATTATGTATCTCCCCCCTTACCCAATGCCTTCTTGAAGGCCTGTGAAGTACTGTAAATAAATAAATAAATAAATAGACTGTCTACCGCCCTTCATCTTTCTTTTTTTGTCATAACAGAGCGCACTATCCGAAGTGTACAAGGTTGTGCTAGTTTCACTAGGAAGTCTGTAGAAATTTTAAAAACAATTTTTCGGTTTTCTTGGTCACCCATTTTATTTGTGTAGGTATGCTGGCACCGTTGCTTGCTGGGTTTTTGCAGTGTTACTTTAAAAATGAACATTACTCCGTCATGAAAGAATGTTAAGAATGTTACCAGGTGTGTGGGAAACACACTTGTAAGCAGTCAATTTCTGCTTACAAGCGGGATAATTCAACTTGCATGGCTACTTCTTGGTTTTTCATTACACTTGGAGATTGACACTTGTCACCGAGGATGGTGCCACTAGTAAAATTTTCATGACTTTCAGGGCCAGTTTAAAAATATTATTCATATTTTATGGCGTACAAGCAGGCTCACTTCCGTCAATGTAAGGAACAATCTTCTCGTCTTCACCACACCCCAAAAATTTTTTTTCAAGCGTTAGACAGTCCCTTTAAAAGACTCGTATTCTTATAGTGATCACTGTATGGATACTTATTTTTCTTTGGTCTTGTGTGCAGGCACCAGAGGCATTCATGACAGATAACAGTGCTGCAGAAAAGACGGCATTATTTGAGAACTGGCCAGAAGCTAGGCAGCTGCTGTGCCATTTTCATGTGGCGCAGGCGGAATGGCGCTGGCTAACACTTGCCAAACATGGTGTTAGTCCAAGTGAAAGGCAATCATTGATGTCCGTTTTCCAGAAGGTATTAAACTCATTTGATATCATAATGCTTGATAATTATCACTGGGGCTGAAACATTACTGATGAGCCCTTTCAAAGGAGGTACGGTGTAGCTGTTCAGTGGCTGTGGCAGTCTTTCACTGGGAACAAAGTCAGGTTTAATTCTCAGCCGTGACAGCCAAATTCTGAAGGGACAAGAAAGTGAAACTGCTTGTGTACTACAGAGACCACCATAATGTTGCAGTGGTTATGGTGCTCAATTGCTTACCTGAAAGACGTGGCTTCATTCCCAGCAGCAGCAGTCACAATTTAATGGAAGCAAAATGCCAGAGGCCCCTGTACTTAGACCATGCTTGGACACACAGTAAAGCTGAACCCTACAGTTTTACCATTACCTTCTCTTTTTTGTTTGTTGTTGCTTAGTTGCAAGGGGTTAACAGACTAGAAAAAACAAACAGAAGAGTGGAGGGCATCCACCACTCTGTATTAAGCTACTATAGTATGCAAGAACTAGCCCAACAGTCCTGAAAAACCTTTTCTTTTTCATCCCTCCAAGCAACCTTCATTTCCTTATGAAGTGGTTTTTGATTGTATTGTAAACACATGCAGGTCATGTATGCAGACTCTGCAGATACCCTGGAAACAGCAATACAGGAGCTTCGCACACAGAAGCACGAAGGCTATATTGACCGTGTCAAGGGACTCCTTGACAAAAAGGAAGAGTGGGTGCTGTTTTTCCGACTACATATGAGGACAAGAGGCCACAACACGAACAATTATTCTGAAGCCTCTATAAGAATTCTAAAAGATATCGTGCTGCACAGAACGAAGGCATTCAATGTTGTGGCTCTTGCTGAGTTCCTTATTGTTGTATGGGAAAAGTACTTCCAGCACAAGATACTTGACCACGCACACTCACGCATGTCTGGTCACAGGCTCCTCTATGAGCGCCTCCTGAAAAGAATGCCAGACGGCATAAAAGAGGTGAAGTGTGTTGGTGACGGAGAATACCTTGTCCCAAGCGCTAAAGAGGACAGGCTGTACAATGTCTGTACAAAGGTGGGCCTCTGTACGTGCAGGTCAGGGCAGCAAGGTGCATTTTGTAAGCACCAGGCCCTCGTGCATAAACTGCATGGCGGGGAGTTCCCTAACGCCCCTGTGCTTTCCAGGGGAGGCCGACATGAACTGGGCAAGCTTGCACTAGGAGAAAAATGCCCTAGTATAGAGTTCTTCGAAGGCCTCCATGAGACAGGTGCACAGCCAGCAGACACAGCTATGTCCATAGATACAGCTGAAGACTGTTTGGATGGCCAAGAGGCAGCCTCTTCCTCAACCCAGCATGAACTTCCAAGAAGTTCAGAATGTTCACCTGCACAACTAGCGAGCCAGGTTAGTGTTTCACGTAAATTCTGATGCCTTGTAGTAGTCACGTACCCTAGCCTATAATGATTCAGGTTTGCTGAAGTCATGGTAACTGTAGCACTAATAAGTTATAAATGGTATAAAACTGTTGTTGCTCAATATTATCTTTTAACTACAGCCAACCCTCTTATGTAAGACCTTTAATATCTTAACATGAATTGAGCTTGAATGTGAGCACATTGCAAAAATATTTTTCTTCACAATAGTGTGAAGCTGAGCTTGGTGATAATACATCACAGTTGACATAGTGAAAAAATTTGACAGAAGACAAGAGAAGGGATGAGAGCGAGTGGTGATCATTGTCCCTTCTCTTGTCCTGTGTCAAAATCTTGTGCTACGTCAAGTTATTTCATTTTTTTTGTTGAGAAGGTTGTTGAGAAGGTATGTGCTCACTATGCAGGAGTCAGGTAAAATCAGCTGTGCCAGAACATTTTACAACTTACCTTTGCATATAAAAGCGGCAATTGCTGTGTGCATTACAGCTTGTCACAAGGCCTTTTTTCCTGCTTTTGTGTTCTTCCAGGAATCTCAGGCTGATCCTTTTGAGCACCTTGCGGCAACGTTAAGGCATTTTAAGGAGCAAGTCGGCAATGATGCCACTTGCCTGAAGCATGTGGCCAGGCCGGCAAAAAAACTAGAGAGGCTGCCCAGTAAGCAGACCTTCATTGAGGCTGTTATGATTATGTCAGCATCTGTCTCCAGAGCCTCAAGGTGCCAGGGCAGAATTCATGTGCAGCCAACAAGCACCTCAAGGAGAAGGCCTGGCCTCAACAAAGGTTCCAATTGTGTTCCTCCAGGAAGGCCACCAAAGAGCTCGGCATCAAAGAAAGCCAAGCGCAGCCACTCACTACGCCGCTGCATTGAGGAAAATGTCTCATCTGCGAGGTGATTCTGTGCTGCTGCATCTGTTTGCCTTGTGTATGGGTCCAAGTCGGGAATGTGCAGTTTGTAAGACTTATTTACGGGGAAAGGGTACAAAGAACAGACAGAACCCAAATAAGTAATTCAGCCTTTCAATTTGCTGTGAGTAGCCCTATATGGTGCACCAATAAATACACCTAGCGTCCTGGAACTTCAAGGAAGGATTGATTGATTGATTTGTGGGGTTTAACGTCCCAAAACCAGCTATGATTATGAGAGACGCCGTAGTGGAGTGCTCCGGAAATTTCAACCACCTGGGGTTCTTTAACGTGCACTGACATCGCACAGCACACAGGCCTCAACATTTCGCCTTCATCGAAATGCAGCCGCCGCGGCCGGGATTCGATCCCGCGACCCTCGGATCAGCAGCCGAGTAAGTACCACAGCCACTAGACCACCGTGGCGGGGCAACTTCAAGGAAGGAAGAAAGGAAGGAAACGGAAAAAACAGAAAGGCAGGGAGGTTAACCAGGCAGGCGTCCAGTTGGCTGCCCTACACTGGGGGAATGGGAAGGGGGAGTAGAAAGATGGGAGAGGGGGAAGGGGAACAACACACAAAAGAAAAGTTGTAGAATGACTCCGTCAGTCAGAGGCATTCGCTCAATCCCGTCATCTTCAAGAAGCACAAAGTGCTTTCAGGGCTTTCTGGGCCAACGAGCGATGAGGGCGGTGTTCAAGCAGCATCTGCACAGGTGGCCGATCATTGAGTTGTCACAGCATCTGAACAAAGGTTTTTCTTTCCACGTCGAATCGCGGACAGTTCACAGCAAATGGTCAAGGGTTTTGTCTGTGTCGCACACCTCGCATGCTGCACTGTCAGTCACTCCAATTGATGCATTGTATGCCTTTGTGAAAGCAACTCCCAGCCAAACTCGACAAAGAAACAAAGCCTCATGTTGCAGAAGTCCTGATGGAGGACGGAGATGCAGGAAAGGATTTAGTTGGCACAGTCACAATCGTCTGATGTTTGGCGAGTTCCACTCAAGCCAGTGAGACACTGTGTGCCAGGTGCCGAAGCTGCATTGCAGCATCTGTCCTTGAGAGCAGAATCGAAGTAATGTTCGCTTCTTGGTGTGAAGTGCGAGCTGCACTATCTGCGGAATCATTGCTTCCGATTCCGCAGAGTCACCCACTGAAAGTCAATCTCGTGGCCATTTTTTCTGAGGTGGTGGTGAAACACGATTATATCATATGTCAACTGCTCATGGCCATTATTTCTGAGGTTGGTGAAGCACGATTATATCTTACATCAGCTGCTCGTGGCATCCGCGCCTGAGAACTGATCATATTCACTGTAACGCCACCTTCGAGTCCAAAAACACAGCCCATTTTCTCAGCCTCTCAGTACTAATGAATTCTAGTGCACAACCTAGAGCCGTGAGTTCTGCCGCCGTCGATATCGTGACGTGAGACGTCTTCAGTCAAAGTGTTATCGCCCACATTGGTGCGACCACCGCTCCACCAGAAATGGAGGACGTAGTCGATGCATTGGTGTGTATGCACTTGTCATACTGTTTGTACAACATGAGTAAGCTCAGTTGCTTTAGCGCAGGTACTGGTAGATCTGACTTATTCTGTACCCCAGGAATTGTGCGGTGTACTTGTGATAAGCTCAAACACCATGGGGGGAGCACTGGCTTAACCAGAGGCGCGTACCCAGAACTAAATGCTGCACTGTGTGCATTGACAGTAGCACTGAATGATGTGTGGGGCCTTGCAGCAACGAGGCTCGCCAGATGATGTGAGGGAGTCCTAGCTACATGCCTGAGGTGAGTTTGTATTGTCTCAATGGCAATGTGCTTCATGATAGAGAAATCCTGCACTGTGGTAATGGTTGCAGCTGTTTACATGCTGTGCAGTAGGCCAAGGCATATCTTAAGAGCTTGTGCTTGAATGCTCTGTATCGTGTGCAGGTTAGCCTTGAAGGTGTTGGCGATTGCAGGTAGGCTGTATCACAGGAATCCGACGAACAGCACCCTGTACATAGCGTGAATGTAGCATAGCGCGTATGGACACATCTGTAGCATATCTGTAGCATAGCGGACACATCTGTAGCATAGCGCGTATGGACAGGCCCCAATTTTTCCTGTGAGGAATCTCAACAGGTGGTGAATAGCAGTCGGCCGTTTCTTCACGTAGTTCACGTGCGGAGTGCAAGACAGGGTCTCTATCAATTACTACTCTTAGGAACCTGTGACTTCTGCTGTCATAGTGGACGTCAAAATACAGATGTCATCAGCATAGATGGAAAGTTATGCGGTGCTTGGTATATGGTCTGTAATTCCAATGAGGGTTAGGTTAAAAAGCGTTGGACTTGGCACTCCGCCTTGAGGGACTCAATGGCTAATGTGATACTTGGGTGTCGGGCCGTTCTCTGTGTGAACGTAGAACGTCCTCATCTGTAGGTGGCTGCATACCCAAATATACATCTTGCCACCGAGTCCTACAGCATCTAGCACCTTCAGAATGGCTTCATGGGTGACGCTGTCGTAAGTGCCTTTAACATCTAGGAACAGAGCAGCAGATAGTCGCTTACAAGCTTTCTGGTGTTGGCAATATGTGACAAGATCAACAATGCTGTCTGTTGACAAACGACTGCGCCTGAAACCGGCCATGGCATCTGGATAAACGTCGTAGTACTCCAAGTACCATTCTAGGCACATTAAAATCATTCTCACCATCGTTTTGCCGACACAACTGGCAAGCGCGATCAGATGGTATGAGATGTTCAAAGGAGATTAGCCGGCCTTAAGGAGTAGAATTAAGCAGCTGCATTTCCATTCCTGCAGGACCGTGCCCGTCTGCCAGTAGTCGTTGTAGAGTATCAGGATTGCCTTCTGAGCTTGCTCACCTAGGTTGCACAGGGCGCGATAAGTAATGCCATCCGGTCCTGCCGCTGAAGCACGCCTGCACACAGCCAGTGCAGTTTCTAGTTCTTCCATGGAAAATGGACATTCCATGCGACGATCATGTGAGGAGAGAGGCTGGTCAGGCGTCCCCCGCACCACTTCATCAGGATTTGCCTCACCAGCAACCCTTTTACAGAGAGACTCGGCGACTTCAATCTCACTGCATTTTAGATGGAGTGCCAGAGATTTAAATGGGTGGCGCTGACCGGGTGTTGTACAAAGGCCACAAACAGTTCTCCACGCGAGCGATAAAGGCTTTTGTCGATCTAAAGACTCGCAGAAGGATACCCATCACCATGAAGTCAGCTTGTTCTCTCTTTTGTGTGTGCATCTAGCCAGTCTCAAGCTGTGGATAGACTTCGTGCGTCTTTACTTTCTTTCTGCATGACGATGAATGCACGAAGTTTTTCAAGTTCGGTGTCAAAGTCCGTGCGTACAGAACTCTTCCAGAGTGATTGCGTGGTGGACTCCAGGGTGCCCTTCATTGCTTTGTTGTTTGATGAACCAGCACGACAACAATCTTCCCATGTTTGTTTTGTAATTACACCAATCAGTGCTCAGAACAGCTGTAGAGGATTCATATCCAGTCAAACGTTCAATCTTCAGATAAGTTGGGATGTGGTCGCTGCTTCGCACTTCCAAGTCCAAAACCATTGTACTTTTCTTGTAAATGAATGTGATACAAATAAATAAGGTCTAGGCTGCTACAATACGCTGCTCTACGCAGATAAGTGGGGCTTCCGTCATTCGAGAGGAAAAGTTCACATTCAGAGCTTGAAGGGGTTGTGAAAAGAATACGGAGCTGCCAAGTAGTAATTTTCAATGCTATAGTAAGCATTCGATACACTGATTCGGAAACATATCGGTGCAATATTTAGTGCACATTTAATAAAGCTCATTCGAGACCCTAGTGCTCTTGTGCTACATCATAGGCGTATTCAGCAACATCACCTTCACACATTTAAAAACATATCATTAACTTTTGTTTGCTCTAAAATAATATATGTTAAAGCTAGAGAGTAGGAATATAGTTGGACCCAGTGGGATGCTGCCATGCAGAAGCAAGGCTGGAGCACAGTCTGTTTTCTCATGGCCTGAGAGTGTGCCAATCTTGGAGGTCATGGTAGCAACAAAGGTGACACCGGGTGCAAAGTTGAGGGGAATGTGTGCTGGGAAATGAAATTTTATCACTGTAAAGCAACCCAGACAACACAGCGAAACAGTGTATATTACACAATGGATTGTCAGGACTCCAAACACACACATCGTAACAAATTTTCAGAAAACGTTTCATGATCGACCTGTGTGTGAGTGTGTGTTTTTCCACCCAAACCACACCACTATTTTCTTGCCCAGCACTGAAAGCCATCTTCCATATCTCTCTGCCATTGTTGACATATTTTGTTGTGCTGGCCTCCAGCTCAATTTATCTAAGTGCACCTTAGACACCGCCAAACCAAACTACTTGGGCACCTTGTCGACACCACTGGTGTCCAGCCCAACCCAACCCAACCCTGATAAAGCCTACGCAGTCTGCAAGTTTTCTTGGTTCCACACTCTACAAATGAAGTAAACACACAGATTTCCTGGGCTTTGCTGTTAGTTTCATCCTTTTGCTACATTTTTACTACCATTGTATTTAATCATGGCAAACATAACATAATTTTTTTAATTTTCTGTTCTGGAATAAACATGCATGTTACTGCAAGTGCATATGTAAATGTTTGAAGGTATTTTGATGTGGTGTGTCTTGTATAATAACTCTTGTTTTACTGTATATATAAAGTCCTGCATATGCTGCTGGATCAAATATCCCATACATTCTGTCCCATAAAGCTTGTGTATGTATTGTTGCATTTCTGTGACTGTTCTTGAGTTGTTTCTAAATTATTGATGACTAGCTGTATTTATGAAAATTACTCAAATTGTATATCATATGCCTTTTATAATACTTCCTCATGGTCAAGCATGCTTCACAGTTATTAGTGTGGACTTAGGTAATATTTTTGTATTTTCTTGTGTTAAACTACGTTTATCATTTGTTGTTTTTGTGCCGCCAGCACAATGGTGCCTTGTGCCATGTCAGGTCCTGCTGGTTTTTTGTTCATGGCCCTTGACATTGGTTGTATGATGAAATAAAGGTTGCCTTGGCTTGAGAATCTAGTGGTAGCTTGCAAGTGAAACAAGAACATCACCAAATGCACATGGTGTATTGCGAGCGGCAGCACTGCTCATTATTTTAAAGGGGTGCATGCATACACAGCTGGTGTCGCTACTTAATGAACTGCTTTGCCTAAATTGAAAGAAAAGGTATGTGCAAAAAGGTAGGCATTTTTACTGAACAAGCTCATATTACAGACATCTGTCTGGTGCATTTGCTGAGAGGTTGATGATGCAACCACAGTTCTGTGGAGCAGTATCTACATGCATTGGTTTTTCTACCGCGGTACTCCCCATAACTGTACTATCCCTCGCATCAGAAAAGAACTGATCTTCAACACTGAATAACTACAGCTCTGACTTGTATTCATAATTTAGAACACGTGCACACCCCTATGTAATGCATTCATGAGTCAAGACAGCTGGTGGCAAAGCAGTTCAGGTAGCAGAAGCCCATAGTGAGTCAGACCATGCACTTACAAGTGGGTAATGTTAGCATGCAGGGCCACCAATTTTCAGGAATGACAACTGCACCTTAATGCTCATCGAGCAGCCGTTAATGCGAGGTCCCTATGCCTATCACACATGACCTTTTACTAATGTGATGTTACTTGTCGAAACTCCCACTTCACGACGAAATATGATCTCCAAATCCAGTGCATGTTCACCTGCTTGCTGGCAGGTTTCAAATGTAAGCATACATTTTTTTTTACAGTGAAGGGGAGCCTGCAACGGTTTTCCTTTGGCGAAAGCACTGGTACAGAGAACACCTATACTGGCATGCCAGAGTAGTTTATGAAATGCATGTGCAACGGTGGAACGTGCCAAGTTTCCAAAGGACGTAATACAACCTAAACAAATATTGGGCTACGCACTTATCAGTGCACTAGGCTCCACAATCAATTCGAGCATAATGCCGGTGTAGCACGGGCACTCCTAAGCGTGAGCAACGCCGATCCAGATTTAGGTTCATTTTACGTCTACGCGGTCACATTTAATGCTATCAGGACCGACAGGGGCCAAAGCGACAAGATCTGCTGGCTCAGATTGAGCTTTCGCTCGTCAGCGCGAACAGGATTAGCTTGGACAGCGTAGCAGCGATCAAGAAATCCGATGGCGATTGCCGATGATTGTGAATTTATATGTAATGTTCCGTTTCTTTTCAATTACTGCATTTTACCTTGCGGAATAGTAGGCCCGCCTAACAGGGGATGACGCTCATTTGAGTGGAGATGGAGCTGAGATTTTCGAACTTGAATGTCTGATCAAATGTGCGACGTCTCACACGAGCGACACGATCGAGAAAATGGGATCCACGGGTTTACGGCCACCTACGGGTTGAGCCGAGAGCAGCGAGCGCTGCCACAGAACACTTCCAACGCAACACTTCCGCTGCTTCCAGCGCAAGCCAGCCGAGCAGAAGGCCGTGGGTTTCATTTGTAACGGTCACCACGAGATGGCAACGCAAACGCATATAGTCAAACCGGAACTTCCGCCTCTGTACTGGTTAGGAGACGGAAACACGCCTTGCAGCATGGTCCTCTGTACCGCTGGTAGCAGCATCTCACTGTAGGTGTGTAGGTTCCTCCCCAACGAATCGACACCGCAGATATGCGCTGTCTGTGTACCATAGAGACGTCGAAGGCTTCGTACATCTTCCGAAGAACACACCGATTTGACGTCAAGCAGCGTCATCAAGTGCTTCTACACAAGAAGCTATTCCTGAAACGCGTTTTGAGGAGCTCTATGGCGTCATGGTAGCACTGCACAGTCGATGGTAGACCCGCAAGTGTAGTCGCCGTGTCACCTGTGACCGACGACCTTAAATAGGGGAACAGTAAAAGCTCGTTAATTCAGATTGCACGGGACCGGAAAGAATGCCCGAATTACCGAGAACACCAAGAAAACTATAGACAAATATATTCAACATTGCTGCACCTTTATTTCATGAATAAAGAGGCAGATCGTGTTCTTATTTTGCATAAAAGAGCTCTGTAAAAGGCGCCATTCTTGTTAACTTCTGGCTTCCGTCATCACGGCGAAAGACCGTCGTCACTTAATTCAACCGAAAAGTGCCCATCACTCCCAGGTAGCACCAATACGTTATAGTAACGTTATTATTATGTTCAGCTTGGACGTTAGGAAAATATTGTTAATGTCATTTTTTTAACGTATCTCCAACGTTGCATAGAAACGTTTTTATAACGTTTTGCACTACATAAATTAAGCATTCGTGAAACGTTTTTACAATGTATGCATAACGTTAAGCTACATGTTAGAATAACGTTTTGCACTACATAAATTAAGCATTTGTGAAACGTTTTTACAATGTATGCATAACATTAAGCTTACGTTAGAATAACGCTAGAATTAAACATTCATAAAATATTGTTACAATGTATACGTAACATTGGGCTAAACGTTAAGATAACATTACAACTAACACTCTTGAAACATTCACCGAATGTTCAAGTGTGGTATTACACATTAAATGAAATGTACACTCGACTCTTGCAGTGCCTTCTAGGCACAGCAGTAGTCGAGTATACATTTCACCTGATGTTCTAAAAATGACAATCCTCCAAACTTGGCTTCGCAGCAATACTTTATTAGTGAGCTTGCAAAATGTACAAGAGTGAAATGATGTTGTAATGAATTAAAAATAAACAATACAAGCATCATTTTTCATGCATGTGGCCTAAAGCAGTACATCTGTCTTTTGAATTAACCTTAAACATAAACGGAAAAATACCCAACAGCAATTATGAATAAGTACACAAAAACACTTACTGCAAAAGTCAGATGCCACTTCTTTGACACAAACTCTGTATGCACGAATTTTGGCACAAAATTTACTCAACAGAATGGTCTAAGTAAAAGCTGTAGGATGTGAAAACAAATATCAATGAACTAAAAGTAGTGAAAGGTGTCGAAAATGACAGTGTATGTGAAATGTTCTTGATTTAGCTAGGAACATACAAAAGTTCAGGCACCATCATGTAGTACTTGACACATTAGAGCACTCAGCAGCACAGTTGTAACAGCAATTTGTGCAAAGTTGGTGCAGTGGTTAGCATATGTACAAGGGAGATGTGAGGGGCACTTGGCGCACAGGAGATACGGTGAAACACTTGGACCAATGAGGATGAGGCTGAACATTTGGCTAAAATAGGTGACATAGTTGAGTACTTGGTACATTTGTGAAGCAGCAGAGTGCTTGCTACACTGAAAACAGGGCAAAGCACATGGTATGCAGGATATATTAAAGGCCTTAGGCATAGTCACTTGACACAGGACAATAGAGTAGCACAGGTACCGTAATGGTAAATTTCAACATGAATACTTCAGAAATTGAAGCATACATGCACGCTCAACTAGCCACACAACTGCCCACAACATAGTGACATCTTAATATGCATCAATAAATGCCACCTTAAGCTTGTAATAAACATTTCTACCATGCAAAGCAATCCAGACAGTTTTCTTGATAATGGATGTGTGGTTTCAGTACATACATATAGCTATGGATAGCATGGTTTCATGTAGTACTTTCCCATTTCATGGCTGTGGCCACATGAAAAAAACAACACTGTCGGAAATATCTGCTTATTTTAATATGCCCACGTGTAAGTAACATTCACTTTCTTACTGCCCACAAAAAAGTAACAAATTCTGAAGATAGCCTACATCAGAAATGATTTTAAACTTCAATGAATTCTGACACATCTATTTCACACTAAAACAAGAAAAAACATGTCAAATATAAGAGTGCTGTCCTAGCAACATTTTTGTTATGACTGTCTTTCTATAAGAAGCACAAAAGAAAAGATAGGTAAATAAATGAAAGCTCATAAAATAAAGCCCATTCAAAGAAAATAACTTCTAATAAGCACTGATTCAAAAAAACCTGAGGAAGACCTTTAGATGAACACTTAAGAGTGAAAAGCTGAGCTGGTTGGTTCATGATTAAATTCAACGAAAAGCTGGCAAAGCAGGACATGGACATTGAAGTCCGGCGAAGGTATGTCTGCGTGTGTACCTTTCTATGTCCGTGTCCTGCTTTGCTGGCATTTCGTTGAACTTAGACGCACACAGGTTAACAAGACAAAGTGCAAAGGCATTGAAGCCAGCACCCTCAGCATAGTGCACTTTGACTTAGATTTTGTGAGCAAAGCAAACAAGGACACATTATATCACTCCCATGTTTTGATCTGATAAAGATGGGCTTATATCCTAAGATTGGGACTGCAGACGTCTTTTTTAGAATGAGCCGTTTTAGGAAATCTTGTTTTACTTCTTTCTTCTCTCATTTTTTGTGGGAAGACAACCTTGAGCACAAATGTTGCCTGGACATCATTTTATAATTGACACCATTTCTTTCTTTTTCAACGTGCCAAGGTGCATGAAAATTAAAAACATTTATGATTTGGGTAATGTTTGGAGCTTTCTACACTTTTTTTTTTCTTTTGTAAACAGTACAGAACAACCAATGGAACTCATGGCCATGCTCCTTACAATGACCAGGAATGCAGCCACAAAAATCCTCCTATTGCATACTGTGGTACGCAATAGGAGTACACGCATGCTGCAAGCTTTCAATACTTTATGGCATGCTGCATGGCAATGCTATTATGGAATTCAGTTTTCGGTTCTATGCAGTCTTATGGAGAAGGCATGAATACCAAGTTGATGTGCATGTTCGGTCTCTCATGGAATCGTCCAAATGCATCACACCAATAATCAAACTCTCTCAGTTCCATCTCTATTAAAAACATGTTCATTTGTCTCTTTTGACATTTGTCAGTGGGGAGCAGAAAAGCAATCCAAAAGCAGCTCAATAATTTCTTGCACTTTGCTGGAAGAAAGACGGCTCCTAATTTTTTAATGATAGTCATCGCCAGTCATAGAGTGAAGGCATAAAGCTGGCTAATTACTGAAACATGGAACAAAGCTATTAATGGTGACACTTGCAACAGCACTCCATAGAGTTCATTATTTAAAAAATATGTATGGAATAAATACTCGACACTACATAGATGACATGCATAATGAAATGTGGCACTGTCTAAATGCATATCCTCTTAAACGCACAGTGGAGGGTATGTATATCTGTACATTCATATCGCAAATCAGTCCTTCAAAGTTCACGTCATATGCACTTGAAACCGATGATATTCAAGCAAGTCATAAACACACACACACACACAAAACCCCTGCAACTTGCGACTTCACGGATGGAATGCTTGAGCTTGTAATGGGCCGAGAAGTCCTTGCCACGCAGCTGTCAGGTCCAGCGCAGAAGGGTCCTTATGAAAGCACAGTTGGACAGGGCCATTAACATTCACATTAATATTGAGATCTCAAATCTCTACAAATCTGCTACTGTAGGGAACAAAAACATTAAAATGCAAGTTTTTTTAAAATACCTTTAAAGTACAAAAAGCTATTATTTGATATTACTAGACAGCTCCACTCATTAAATTTCCACTTCCTCTCATGCCCAAGAATGTGCATGGGCCTTTTTGAGGTCTATAACTGAGACAAGCTACTTCTCAACAACGATGTGGTCTGGTTCATGTTAGTACCATGGAGATAAGTGCAAGTGCTGATAAACTGGCTACATCCCAAAGTGTAGTTTTAGACGCTATAATGGGAGGCCACAGAAGCATTTAAGTAGTTCACGAGTTACTGTCCTGGCTTAAGTTCCACAAATGTTACTGAAGCAAAAAAAAAAGTTAAAAAGATAAACCCCCTAAGTGACATTCGCGTACTTGAACGAAGCGGCTAGGGAAATGCAACGACGCAAAGGAAAATTCGGCCACGCATGTTGGGACGATGATATGCTAAAACGTGCAGAGAGTAGCTCACTCTGAGGAAGGAAAACATAGTACTGATGGCGGTGAAAAGCATATGAACGTTGTACAGATCATCTACATGCTTTAACAGCAACACGTGGAACAGAACTTCCGATAAGAGAAGAGGTGATGAAAGAAAGCCGCCAAGGCAGTTCCGCAGAGAAGATAGCATGAAATAAACAATAATTCAAAGAAAACAGTGATTCATTTATCGCATTTACCCGCTGCCCCCGAGGCAGCCGCAACTCGGTTCAAACCACCGGCCGAATAAGGCCGGCACATGCATAATAGCGTTTCAGCTTAAAAGCATTGAAAGAAAGCCGCACCACTCAGAATGTCGCGTTCAGTATGCGCGAAAAATATACACAAACATGCTCGTTATACTAAGAGCAGTTTACTTATCGTGTAATCATAGTCGCGCCTTTTACATCGCTGTTCCTGATCGTCCGTTGTAGAAAAGTTCAAAATGCCGACGGCAGTACTTACCAGTTTCCGTTCGGTGGACGCTCCACGACATATAACAGCAGGTCTTCGTAATATTTAGCACGGGCAAAACACAATAGATGAGCACAACGAACAAACAACCACCCAAACAATAGAAGAAAGGCAACTTTTTCACCGAGCCGAGGCACAACGACCCAACTCCGAGTCCGACGGACACAATGCCCATGGCGACGATGGCGATTTGGCCATCCGGTTTGGCATAGAGTTTCGCCAGTTTCGCTTTGAATCGGGTCGCATACGCGGTAAGCGCGAGGTAACGTAGGCGAAACCTTTAAAATTTTGTTGAATATTGGAAATATTCAGTATTCCAGAATATTTAAATACCAGACGTACACTTGCCATAGCGTTTTTATGAACAATTGTTTCTCAAGTCTAACGAAAAATGCGCGTTTTTCACTTGAAATACATTATACGTACTACAAAATAAATACAAATGCTCAACAAATTGACGCTTACGAAGTTTTTTTTTTATTCAACTAGAAATGACAACTTTGTCAATCACTATTACACAGAAGTTATGTTAACCACTTACGTTAACTTTTCGTGCGATCTCAATGTTTTGTAAACATTCAATGCATAACGTTCAACGTTATATGTTTATATTGAACGTTACATTAATATTCCAAAGCAAGCGTTAATATTACGTTGCACTTCGAACATTAATGTAACGTTTGAAGTACAACAAGAAACGTTATATGTTTAATGTGAAACGTTAAAACAACGTTGTTGAAAAACATACAACGTTACTGCAACATTCACAACAAAGATGTAACGTTTTTCTAATGTTCTGTGCTACCTGGGCTCCCCCCCACCCCCCGCCTTTTTTTTTTGTCTTGCATTACGTCCAGACGTAACTATAGCCACCGTTAGGGTTACATCCAAACTAAATTCAGACATTATAAAAAAAACGAATAGTAGGTACACAAATCCGTTCCACAAATTTTTAACAAAAGTTGTCCGACCGAAATAGCTTTACCGGTATCTACGTACCGCTATAATTACGAACAAAAATACCAGCCTTATTATTGTATAAACTTTATTATCATTAGTTATTGATTGGGTTTCACGTGCCAAAAGCACGGTATGATTATGAGGCGCGTTCCGGAGGGCTCCGGAGTAATTTTAACTGGGTCCTTTAATGCTGGCCTAAATAGAGCACACGGGTGCGTGTGTTAACATTCCGCCTTTATCTAATCGCGGCCGCCGTTGCCATAATTGGACTCCACAACCTTAAAGGGGCCCTGCGACACAAATTGAGTAGGCCGTTTTTATCACTGATTCTAGAACTGTTGCACGCGGGGATGTCGCAGCGAGAGTAGAAACGCCGAAAGCAGAGTGGTTATAATTTTATTTCAGCGAACACACCGCCCAAAATCGCCTTCTGTTTGAACTGAGGCGACACATAACGGAGATTTTTGTTACAGGAAGTGACATAGAGTGACGACATAGGAGGGGCCAGGCCGGGCGTTCTGATTGGCTTGACGCTCCAAGGTGCTTGTTACACACGTGTGGTGTCTGCTTGATCACTCTATTCAGTACCAAAATGTACTAAAATAGTTTTTATGCTTCGTAAGATAGAGAGAAAGTATCTGACATTACTTGCAAAACGACACCAGGTGTGTTGACGGCCGGACGCTATCTGCGCGCGCGCGCTCTGCTCCCGGCGTCTTCCGGTGTCGCTCTATAAGACGCGCGTTGCTATTGGACGCCTCCACTGACGTCAGCGGGAGAGCGAAATACGAAAGTGAATGTTGGTTTCATGCTGTCTGCTCGTGTTTTGAACTTCGAGGGCTAATAACTCCAGTTCTAGACCACCGATTCGCCTAATTCTTTTTGCGTTCATCTCAGCATTCGATCCTACACACACTGCAGTACTGCAGACGGCAGTTGAAAAAGTGTCGCAGGGCCCCTTTAAGCTTCGCAAGTTAACACCCTAGGAGCTAGCTAAGCTATCACGGTGGTTTACTGTGTAAATGCCGAATCTACATCGGAAATACGGTAAAAAATGAACAAGCACAAAAATGTTAACTTGAATCAATTCAGAAAACTGTTCTGGGGTAAACCTCCGTGGTATGTAAAAAGGAAAAAATCAAGAGCAGTAAACAATAGCCCGGGTTCTCCATGTAGTACCTTTGTTTGACAATTAAACACATACAACAAACATGCATTATAAAAAGGTTTATAATGAAGCTTCAGAGTTCAGCTGCTGTCATTCGTGCAGCGCTGTCATGATGCAGGGCATCTATTGACTAGACTGCAGTTAAAACTACATATCCATGCTAGATGTGCGCGACTCCCTCATTATAAAGACTGCAATAGATGGGAACATTTCACACAGAATTAAAACATCTCACTCAGACTTGCATCGGCATGTTATCTTAAAAATTCATGCTGGTTAGCCTTCGTACGCTTCAATGTGGACGACACTATATTATAATAGTAATACACTCTGTTAATAAACTTGGACTTTTTTTCGTGTGATAGGTCATTGAAAGAGAGAAGCAACGGGGTTTAGAGGTATAATGATGCGGAGACATGGGGGCAGCGTGCCAGAAGCATTTGATCTTACGTATATGAGTCAATCATTTGCATTTTCACACGATGGTTCTCATTTACTGAAATTCCTTTAAGATAGTTGTAGTGCAAGCTGTTTTTAGGAGGCGGCGTCACGTGACTTCGCTAGCTTCGGCAAGCCAACCTCCCCTGTCGCCGTTCCCAGGGCCTAGTGCGCGGTGCATCTTGGGTAGGATTAGGCCCACAAGGTTGCCGGACCGCTCGAGGTCGTTTGTTTGGCACCCGGTAACATTTAGTGGCGCCTGCCGCATGCAGCAGCGCTCGCGGCATGGGCCCCGATGGAGGAAGGACGGCGAGAGGCCGACGAAAAGCGTGCCTGACCCGTGTCTGTATAATTGATAAGGCGCCATTTACGCATGCTACTGTTGTCGATGGACTTGCCAGCGCTCTCGCGTGGAAAGCTGTGCAGAGCGTCGGACCGCGATCCATTTTTGCCACATTAAGGTTTGTGAAATCAGCTGTTGTGCCCTTTAACAGCGGTGTGTGTTTTCTAGCAAATTTTGGCCTCGCTGTTTTGCACTTACAGATGTTTTGAGGAACATCATATGTCGCGTTTCAGCATATTCACTGCGCTAATCACATGAAGTAAATAGTTGTTTTGTGGTGTTCAACGTCCCAAAACCAGCTCTGATTATGAAAGACGCCGTAGTGGAGGGCTCCGGAAATTTCCACCACCTGGGGTCCTTTAACGTGCACTGACATCGCACAGCACACCGGCCTCAACATTTCGCCTCCATCAAAATGCAGCCACCGCAGCCGGGATTCGATCCCGCGACCCTCAGATCAGCAGCCGAGTACCACAGCCACTAGACCACTGCGGCGGGGCATGCAGTAAATAGCGATCGTTCATTAGTGTAACACAACGTAATCAGTCATTACAAAAAATCAGTGGCACCAGAATATGCCGTACTGCTTCATTTTGATTTGGACTTACTTTTTTGTGATAGAATCCGCTTGATATGGCAACGTGAACAGCACATTTATAAACCGAATCACAGTAAGCCCGATAAGAGACTGCCATGGTATTAAAATTACTAACTCCGCCTTAGCTATAGGTAGGAACTCCGGGTGGTGGAGTTACTACTTTGGCAGTGAATGTTGTGAGAAGCATTTGCTACCTCAAAAATATCACTACCGCGTTTTTAAGAGCGCTGGTCCACGATTACGAGGAAGAATGAACGCAAAACTAGTGCATCAGCACGATGTCAGTATTTTCAATAACACGTTTAAAGGTGGTTGTGTGCTCTCAGGAATGATTGCCGACATAAAACCACGCGTTCGATTGGAGATTTCGGAGGAGAGACAAATATCCGCAGTATTTTGGCTGTGCGTAGATTCAAGAAAGGCGCGTTCGATCTAGAGCCATGCATTTATGCATGCCCTTCTTTTGTTGCGCTTGCACTTGCGAGCTTGTATAGAGCAGCAACCGATTCCTGTGAAGGCACGTAACAGCTTTTCTATTCGGCCTGCCATTGAAACCTGTGAAGTGCGGATCACCCAGTCCTTTTTTTCTTTTTCTTTTGATATTCGGAAATAAGGTTCCCTACCAATTTTTTTTTATATTTCACAATAAGATCTCCAACTCGTTTATGGATTACCGCATGTTATATTGGCAAAATGAGAGCATCGAACACCCTTTATCTTGTACCCCACAGAATAGTCGGCCCGTCAATACTGTCTTCGCGACTTCTGATGACCTCCTGCTTGACCATGTAGTTGTCTCCCTCCGGTAGATCGGCAACAATTCCAATGTAGATCTCGCCAGGTTGCTCCGATGCGCCTCGAGCCTTAGCGATTATGGCAATGCCCAGCGCAAACTCGCAACAGAGGAACCTGTCGGAAAGATGGTATTAAAAGGGTCACTGGATTTGTTACTTTTCGAGAACGAGGCCATGTATGAGTTTACATTGCCAGAGGACAGGTACCGATGCAAAAACGTCATAAATATTTAACTTAATTCGCTTGTTACGCACAGCAGAAATACGCGTAATTTCAAATATTCGGACAAGGCGGCACCTCTCTACAAATTCATTCCGATGCGTAGCTGCGAACATTCGCAAGTTTACTTGAAATATCAAAACTGCTGCCGTCTTGATTAAAACGTTCGAATAGGAGTGACTGGCAGACAGGTATGGATATGAAGAGTTGGGAGCCATTCAATTCTTGGGAGGGAGAATGACCAGCCGAGCCGTGCCGCTCGATTCCTCTGTGCGTCTCGGCCGCGTTTCTGTTCTCCTTTCGGTTCATCTTAGTGGGCTGCTCCTCATCTATCCTTACCACAATGCTCGTTTCCCGCTCGGGCAGCATTCTACCGTTGCTTCACTCGGCTCAGACGGGCAAACTGCGACGTCTGCCGCCGACGTTCATCGTGTTCTCAGGCTGTTACTTGAGTCTTCCCATAACAGGTACTCGCCCGGTAATCGCCATGCAGCGCCTTGTTGACACAGCACCCTCATTCGACTGACGTCACCATTTTCACGCAACGTAGCCTTTGCGCCGGAAATTCCCCCTCCTCCTCCTGCTGTCTCTGCGTGTATGTCTATCACGAGTGAGAGAGAATAACCTTCCTGCTGCACGCGACTTCCCACGTAGCGTCTCTTTCTTGCTGCCTCCGTAGACAGCGCGAGAGATTTCACTGAAATACCACTTATAACAGGAAAGCTATGGTTAAGCATTGGGAGGCGACCGCTCCAAACTGGGAAGAGGGGAGCATGCATGATAAGCGCGGCGCGCGCTGCGCGTTACAAGGAAGTGATAAAATCACTCCCCGTTAAGAGATCAAAACAAGTGCACGTGTCAATATGAGTGCGTTGTACGTAAGATTGAAGCGCAACTTGCGATGGGCGACATAAAACGAAACCTAGAGAATCGGCGGTATGACCCCCCCCTCCAAAAAAAAAAAATTCTGAGAGAGAAAATCGAAAGATATAGTGGGTGGTGCTAGACCAATTGGAACACGACTTCCTATGGTTGACACAAAGCAAAAGACCCCCCGAAGAAAAGGCCGCTTTGCTAATCCTCCAAGGGCACGCTGGTCACTCCTCTTTGAGACAGCGGCCTAAATGTTCACCTGATGATGCCAGAAGATGAACGGGGTGTGTTGTGACTAGCTCCGCCGTAAAAACGTAAACGGGGCTTAATGCTCGTTATTTTTCTTTGCATGTCTGTGCATTGAGTACACTGTCAAGATTTGAGAAGGTTCCGCTCCCACGGCAGACTGGAAATATTCACTGTTCAGGCGATGCTGATTTCACTGTAAGCATCTAAACGGACGCACTTGCAGACGTTTTTAAAATGTCATTCCTCCACTGAAGCGCAATTAGTCTCTGTAAATGTCAGAAATGGCTACAGGCAGGCATTGCATTGCACAATCGCCACACATCTAGTTCGGATCAGTCTCTTATGTGGTTTCTATTCGGGTTCGCGAAGTCAAACTGATCCAGAAGTAAGAGCATTAATACTAAGCATAGGATATTGGTAAAGTCTTCGGACGGGTTCGGGAACACTTTGGATAGCAGAATATGAAATGGAATGCTTGCCAAGTGTCTGTGAGCTCCTGCACAGAGGCAAACCAAGGTACTCGCCTTGCCAAAGAAGGTGTGTGACATCCTTTCGAAGGAAATTGTACAATATTGTTGTCTGTTGCTCGAGTCGCTTGGAATGGTGTCACGGGTAAAGTGCATTACTTGATGTGCAGTCTGTAAGCAGGTTGCACATCTAACTCCCTGCGACGACGCTAGCGCCATTGCGGCGGCGGGCGCACCGCCGTCGGGAGAGAGGAGAGCGGTCGCGCCTGCTTGCCCTTGGTGACTGCGGCAGCTAAAAGGCTGTGTCGTCGCCCTGCGCCGCAGCCAAAAAATTTTGAAATCTTAGTACAGGGCTTCCAAATGGTTCCTTGTAAAAGTAGCAACCGTAGCGTTGTGGAATCGAACTGCCGATATTTACAGCTTTCCTGAGACGAATTTTCAAAGCTTCCCAACGCGCCAGTAAGTGCTACATAGCAGCGAGTTATGAAATTTAGCAGATTGTTTTTTCTTTAAAAGACAACTTGGTGCTGTTTGCATGAATCCTAGATGCTAGCAGAATTTTCAGTGTGGCACAAATTTGGGAAAATCTGCGTGCTTTTGGAGCACGCAGATTTTCCAGAATTTTCCCAGTTGGCTCCAAATTTCCCCAAATTAGGAGCAATCTCAGAGTGTGGACATGGACATTTGTAGGTTGTTTTGGCCGAATAAATGTTCAAAAAGAAAAAAAAAACCTTCAACAAGCGTGACTTTAGAGTATCATATTAACTTTTTTAGCCTATATAAATTAATATACTGAGTAATTATAAGCGATTATAAAAGCAGTAAGTTTGCTTTTCCTTCGCTAGAGAACTGGGGCCGGATTCACAAAGCTTTCTCTTACGAACGATATTCTTAGCTACGAACTCTCTTAGCGACAAGGCATGCGATAGGAATGGTGCGCATTTAACATATGCGGCACTATTGAGGGCAAGGAGGAAACGTGAAAGCAGACGGAACGACAACAAAAGAAAGATGTGTGGTCACATGATAGCCTCACAGCACTCAAAGCGTCTGGTGTCGAGTTTATGTTATAATCGCGAATCGATCCTCGCTGCACCTCATCTTCCTGTTCCGGGCGTCTGCTACAGTGCCTATGCACATCGCGCTGCAGCAGACGCCCGCGTGGTCAGCGTGAACCCGCGCGCTAGCGCTTTATCAACGACGATAGCTCGAAGAAAAAAAAAAGAAGAATGACGCCCTTGGTGACACCGGCAGGTGCCGCCGAACAACACGACCGGAATCACGAAGGCGCAATTAAAGTAAAATATTAAAGGTGGGCAGATGTCACTCAAGGTTTGCTCCTTTCACTGTCATTTCAGATGCATTTTGATGAATATGCACCGCCTCGCAATTGATTCGGGTCGTTCGTACGCAGTACACTTATTTGCATGATAATGTGTTGTAGCTCGACGTAAATTGTTGTTTCACCAAAAAATCTTAGAACAAACATCGACGCAGCTTTTGAGGCCATATAAAAGCTGTTCGGCTTGATAAACAAGTTCCAAAAATGCATTCTGCACGTGACGTGTCAAATTGAAGCCATGGATGGATTTCAATAAATCCGACATACCGAAAGATACATATGCTTATAAATAGGCCCACTTTGAATAAATTAGTCATCAGATTGTTGAATACTACTGCTATTCTCATGACACACTGAGGAAATTCGGTAATTTAGGTAGTGTTTGTATCTTTAATACGTTAGTAAGTGCTGCTTTTGTAAATGACGGCGTATGCAGTTAAGAAGTAACAAAAAGGAGTCCAAAGCCCCGCCACGGTGGTCTAGTGGCTACGGTACTCGGCTGCTGATCCGAGGGTCGCGGGACCGAATCCCGGCCGCAGCAGCTGCATTTCGATGGAGGCGAAATGTTGAGGCCCGTGTGCGGTGCGATGTCAGAGCACGTTAAAGAACCCCAGGTGGTCAAAATTTCCGGAGACCTCCACTACGGCGTCTATCATAATCCCTGAGTGGTTTTCGGAGGTAAAGCCCCAGAAATCATCAAAAGCGAGACGTCACCCCCCCGCCCCCCCTTTTTTTTCTTGCTTTTTGTGCGCACGCGCAGAAAGAGCCTTCCATAGCTTACTTTCGTTACACAAGTTATTTTACTTCTTTTTTTATTACGTTATGCCGGACATTGAGTGCTAAGCGCCTTAAGAGGGAGAGAGCGTTTATCGCCAGCGACGTGAGAGCTGCATTGCCAACTGCTATTGTAAGCTCCTCAATAGCCGAAACGAAATTTTCCGTGTGTGCGCGAACTTCCGTGTGTGCGCCTCTGACATACCCGATTGCTGTTTAGCCATCGCCATGCCGAAAGCGCTGAAGCCGAATTTTTCCGCCACCGAAATTGTTGCGCTTTTGACAGTGTCACAAAATAAACCGTGGATACTTCGTCGTACCTAAGTGATGCGACAACTGAGGTAAACCTTGTAGCATATAAGACTATAATTTCGCCATTGCTGGAATACGCATGTCCGATATGGAAACAACACACACGCAGAAACATTGCTAAATGTGAACGCGTTCAAAATAGGGCTTTACGATTTGTTTTTAACTCATTCCAACGAACACAGTCGGTAACGGCGTTGAAAGCGCTGCGCTAGCATCGATTCCTAATGTGCAGCAAAGAATGAGCTTCAACAGCCTGAATGCTTTCTTTCCAGATATTGTATGGGAAATATGAAACCGAAATAGCCAAAACATTAATGATTGACACATCACTTTCGCGCAGTGGCCCCAGACATTACGTACATCCTTTGAGACACAACACACAATCTTTTAAAAACTTCTGTATTGTGTAGGCTATCGATGCGTGCAGCAGGTTACCGCACGATGTTGCAACGTTCAATGAGGTTAAAGTCCTTGAAAGGGCTTTGCTGAGCGATTTTACAGATTGTACTTAATGCCGTTTAATAGTGTCGGAATAGCAATTTATATATTCGAAAGCATTGTCTTGAGTGTTCTGCTGAGCAAGTTGATATGTGTGTCGTAAAATAGCACCTCGTGCACTTATTTCATTACGTTTCTTTCTGAATTTTTATGTTTTTTTTTAAGTTCCGTGAAAGAAACTACACTCTCTTTGCATTTTTTATTAACAACTGCATTTGTGCCTAATATGGAAACTCCTGTTTTGGCCTGTACGCCATAGAGTGTCAATAAATGAAATAAATAAAATATAAAATGCACAACAGAACGTATCGTTGTGTTATTTCAGGTTCCGCACATTAGCCGCTAACGCAAGCAAAGTGACGGCGTGGAAGGGCACAAAGGCAAAGCGTAGCACAGTCAACAATTATGTTACCTGTTGCACTGCTTCCACATGGTCTCTGCCTCTTCAAAAGACTTCGAAGTGTCAACACAGCACCTACGCACACGCCTAGGTTGTTTCTTTCTAAACACAGAGTTATCCCTGAAGTAACGCGCCCAAACACAGTCGATGCGAAACGGCGTACGCCACAAAAACAAACGACCACAAAGCAAGGCAAACGAACTGACCTGTCTTCAAACACACAATGCAGGCTTCCTAAATGTGAGTCCACGGCGGCACACTGACTGCGGTTCCCTGTTCACGAGCACAAAGGCAGAGGCTTCAACAGTGTTCACCGCTCAAATAGAGACACTGGCGATGGTTTTCACAAAGCTTTCACGCACCGAAAAAGCGACGGCATTAACAACACATCCCATGGAATCGTAAAGGAGCTCAAACAAGAAACGTTACCACGAAACAACACCCACATACTATGTTTATGTCGCCATGATGTTCTTTTCGCCTTAAGAGAGCTCTTAAAAAATACTTACGCGTTCCTTATGGTGATATGAAAAATTTTCTTATGTGCGAGGAGGATAATGTGACGACCACCAATGAAATGCGTGGTGAAAGAAGTGAGTGACATCATTTTAGTGACGTCATAAAATGGCCTGCTGTAGAGAGTTACCTCGTTCTAACCAGTCACATGCTTGGCCTCTGGCTCAAACCGTCGTCTGCTGTCGTCGTCTGCTACGATATTTATGATGCCTGGCGTAGGCTTGGATGTGATGCACGGCATATCACTACGCGATAACTTCGGTTAGGTTAACATACCAGCCACAATACGCACCTCAAGGGACGAAGCGGCCTTTAGCTGAGACTCTGACGTCCAATTAAAAAGAAACTAATTGTCAAATGAGCGAGTGCAGTCGAGGTGACATTGCACTGCATTAGCACAGGCTTTCGCGTGCATTTTAGGCGCTTGCATTCGGTCCTAAGTATTTGCCATAGCGAAACCTTTTCATTTTCTTTTACGGACAGTGAATGTCTATTAAAATCACTTTATTTCTTAGTTTATGCGCAAAATCACACATATCTTGTATGTGCGGATATGTTGAAGCAATATGTTTTCAGCAAATCAGCCTATAATGCACAGCGGAGCTACATTTGCGTGAGCGTTCCTATTGGGAAATAATAAAGACCACTGCTGCTAGAGAAGCTGTAAACGACATAAGGAGTTCGTGAATGGCTGACTGGAGCCTACTGTTCAACTTCCATTCCAACAGTGTGCGACAGAATTTTGTCCGTTCCCTTATGGTGGTACATGTGCGACGAATGCTGCAACGGTAACACAGCTTGTACGCCTTATTGGGAGAGGCATGACAGAACAAAAACAAGGTAAAAAATATTGACCATACACCGCACCGATTTTCGCATCAAGCACCATTCACGCAACTCTTCATTTTTCATTCAATCGCAAGCATTTGCATGCATAAGTTATTTTGCTGCAAATACCCAATAGGCACCTCTAATAACTCCAACAACAAGCTTACTGGACAAGTGCTAGTGGCAGGATTGTCCAATGCGTAAGAGAGAATTGCTACAGCAACCTCAAGGCTGTGAGCCTTGTAGTACATACGCGGCAATCGTCAGCCAGCTTACATGGCCATAATTTTTTTAGTATCACCTACGGCACCCAAATACCCGCCGCGGTTGCCCGTTCCAACGCCACCATGTTGCTCGTAAGAGTGCTCCGGACCACTCTTAGGATTTCCGCTTAGCTACGCTGTTTTTGCGACCATTTTCGCTTCGTGAATCCACTTACGAGCCTTTTTCGCCTACGTCGCAAATGCATCACCATCGCTGATATATTAATCGGCAAACCCAGTGCTCGCTATAGCAGCGGCCGATGTGAGAACCACGTCCTCTTACGACGTTTTCTTCGCTTCGTGAATCCACTTACGCTGAAAAATTTCTCTTACGCGAAAATTTTCTCGTAAGTGAGTTTTGTGAATCCGGCCCCTGATCATTTTTCCCGTTCCCAGCTTTTGTAAGGGTCACATACTTCGCATATATTTCTTTCTACCCTTTATCCTTGAGGCCAAGTTAATTGTTTCACAGCTCTTAATTAAAAGCAAAGCGGCCGCGTTGGTGTGTTCGCACTTGCTATATGTGCCCTTGACGGCGGCGAGTGGACACATCTGGCGCCAACTGTTTATTTAATCCCCATGTATAACTGCTTGAAAACGCAAGGATGAACAACGAAAACTTAAACAATAGCCCCACAAGACTAAACCGCCGAATTGGGGAATCGCCGGGTTCTCAAATAATATCACTGTGCACAACAAAAGTGCTTTTGCATTGGTTGCCGAGAAAATGCGCAACAAATTAACAAAGCAAACGGATGAACTTGCACCCAACTCCATATTTTTCGAGGGTGTATTAATCCACATTTGCCGAATGCGGTGGCGGGTGGTTTCAGAGCCATCTTTCTCGATTTCATCTATTACACCATGCGCGGAGCTTGCCTGATCGAGCAGCTGACGTTCCCAGTACTTTCACCCAACAGCAAGTTACAAATGTTTACCAATATTGGAAAAGACGAAGGTCAATAACACGAGCGCTCACGTTCCGCCTGTCTGTAGTATATACCTTCTCGTCCTTCGCAAGCGCTTCGGATTTTTTTATACGCTGCGCACAAGACCGAACATCTAGCCTTCTCGCAATACGTATTCACTTTCACGACGAGGTAAAAAAAAAGGTGCTATTACGTCCCGCCACACCGCGCTCAAGGGGCGCGGCGCGTTCACTTCCCTTGGAGTATCGGGGGCGGCCCGCTGAAGGTCTCCCGACGCTAACGAAAAAGTCGCCATAGTGGCACTGGCGGGCTATGCGATGGTGGAGGCTCCTGGCGGGTGCAACCTAGCCATACCACTTTACCGCCACCGCATTTGCAGTACCAGCGTGTAAGAGGAAACGAATTCTGCACTATTAAATGAACAGGGGCTGTTGCTCATGTTAAATAACAAATGGCCAAATCTACCTTCAATATGGACATGGCCACCTTCATCGTGGGGTGGCCCATAGCACCTAAGTTGCAAGTGGCTTAGTACAGTACAAGATGTGCAAAGGTCATTGGTGCAGCTAATCGGGGAATATCAAAATGTGGAGCGCTATCTGTCGAACCCGTGTAAGCGCCACCCGCCATGTTCTTCAAGGCGCCGGAAACCGAAACTTGTGGTATCTCAGGCTGTATATCGGCTGCTACCTGCAGGTTTTTCCCCGTCGCTCCGCAATATTTTTCCATCACTACTCAGTGATGTTCCGCCCTGCGCCGAAGAATTCCCTTTCCGAGGCATGAAAATTCCCGACGTCAGGCATTTTTCCCTGCATGCGTCGTTAAAAATCCCCGCATATTTCCCTGCCCAAATATATATACATATATATGCGTGTTTGACGTGTTTCCGCTGCTTGGTATCGGTGCTCCTGCGCAACTGAAAGCATTGCCTTTTCATACTACTCGGAAGCTACCTTCGAGCTGACTTTAAGGGGTATGCGATGCGGAAGAAATGCCTTACATACTCGTTTGTGTACACACGGCAGCTGTATAAAATGAAAAGTGTGCTATTATTGTTTTTGTTACTGAAAGAATCTGGCTTGTAACACACATAGTTGCCAACTTTTGGTGAAAAAATAATGGCTTCCACTAGGGTGTGCTACGATGGCGATCTAAATATCCACCCAGGTGTACGTTTGGGCACCACCCTACAGGAAGCCTTGGGTTTTAGGGCGAACAACGGGAAGCTGAACATAGGGGCGATTGAAATAAGTAAGAGACGGTTAGAATACTGGTGGCAGAAAACTAGAGAGAACGGACAAAAATAATTGTAAAAAAATATGGACTTTCTGCCATAAGAGGCAGGGAACTGGGCTATGAATTTCCGTTTTTGCTATAGTATGATCGATTTGATTGAAGTAAATTTAAAAGGCATGAGGAAAATTTAAAGAGAGGAAAAAAAAAAGTTCTACGAGCCTGGTGGCGCACAAGTCACCGCCCCGTTACAAAGGGGACGCTCATAGCATCCATCCATCCATCCATCCACATTCTCGGAGCTCATGTGCTGTAAATACATAGCGCATATGTGGATTTCGAGCCTACCGCCCGAAGTAAACAAAAAGACGCTCCGTGTAACAGGAACAAATCTCAAAGGCGATGATTTTTCGTGCTACATGCACCGGGAACGATTGGGGAAACCGAAAGTGCCCTGTAACAGAAATGTTTCGAACATTATAAGGATATGTCTTCACCTCCGAAATTCCCTGCAGTATTGCGAAGATTCCCTTTTTCCCTTTCGTCCAAAATGAAGGTCAAAAATTCCCTGAAAAAGGGAAAATTCCCTGCACGGAACACCACTGTCACTACCACCGGCCGCTGTGTACGCAGCGTGTATCCGCGACACACGGGGAACAACCTAACACTTGTTTTTAACCAAACACCATTGTTATTTGAACGATAAAAAGAAACATGCTGTCACCGCCGCGTAGGTAGTCTCATCAAATAAGCATTGCGTGCGTTCGGAACTGTGACTGACGCACCTAAAATCACCGTTTAGCCTTATTTTTTCTATTTTTCCCGTCAAAAATGAGTTGCTTTCCCAGCGACAAAACCACCGGCACATTTACGATAGGCAAATTTTTAACATATCTTTAACGAACGGGTACATCACGCTCGCGCGATCGAAAGAGCATGATCATTCGCCGTTTCCTTGTCGTGTTGCTTTTTACAGGCGATAGCAGGTGTTCGGGGGAATAAATATGAATAAGTCGATACCGTGGTTTGAGCGTATACAATATGTGGTTCAAAGCGGTGAGCGCACGTCATGCGTCTCGGGGAAAATTGTGCGACATGGACTTCTAACGACATCGTGTTGTTAGCGCCATAAATATACAACGCAAGCTGCAAGTTTCCTGATTTGGCATCATTCATCAACGTTCATAAAAACTAGATTCTGTTGTCTCACTAAAAACTCGACGTACACGTAATGCATGCGTGCGAGATGTTTGAAGAACTTAAAATTGTGCGCACCGTTTCAAGCTGTGC
Source organism: Hyalomma asiaticum (assembly GCA_013339685.2). Taxonomy (NCBI): domain Eukaryota; kingdom Metazoa; phylum Arthropoda; class Arachnida; order Ixodida; family Ixodidae; genus Hyalomma; species Hyalomma asiaticum. The sequence goes on along the minus strand of JABSTT010002165.1, from coordinate 17,883 downwards.
TTTATTGGCTGTCTTTAATGTAAATACACGATTATGTGATCGGTAGCCATAAATATTCGCGGTCGAGATTCGGCCGTCCATTGGCGCGCTATTTGCCAGCTGTAGCGAGCCGTCGGTGCCCATTCGCAGGATCGCATTGCACCCGTCAACCCGATCCTCAGTGCCCCTCGCTAGCTATTTGGCGGCCATAATTAAAGCAAAGAAAATTAAAGCGCTCGAAAGACTCATATACAGCACACTTGCACGCAAGGCGACGCGATGGTCGTGATGACTTCATCCAGTGTCCTGTATTTTCCCCTCTGTGCTGTCCTTCCTCGCAAAAGAAAGCTGCGGAGAGAACAGACTCTAGAACCGACTGAGTGCCTTCATTGAAGGTGACCCTCCTCCTTTACTAAGGGAACTACGGCGGGTGTATGGCCACACTGGAAATAACTTTTCGTCCTTTGACACGCTTATCTGCTACATACGCTGATCCTCTCGGCAAACCTTCTGCTCACATCAACGGACGTATTTTCGCTATATCAGCGGATAAATAACACTTGTTGCGCGTGCGAACTACAATACGCGATAGCCTAATTTTTCTGAGGTGTTCTCGGCCTACCGCTCATGTGTCCCCGCATTCCTCCTTTCGAAAAAACAACACGCAACTGTGAACGGTAGAAGTGCTTACGGCCGGAGAAAAGGTTTAGAAAGCAGCCGAGCGACGCTGAGAAACAACGTGGTTTCGATATCTGGGCCTCGTTTCTAAAGGCATTGGTAAATAACGTGACGCACTGTATTGTAAGTCATACGAGCTCGCCTTAGACATTTCACCCTCGGACCTCCTCGACAATCAAGAATTTCCTCTAAACCTTACCTCAGACAAGGAGAACGCGTCGCAAAAGGAGGAATTGCGGCTCTACTATTTCCGTTGCGAAGCAGTACGCCTGTAGCAGCTGCTTTCCAAGTTTAAGAGCTCAAGACTTCGTCATTGTGTTATTGCCGACTTCTGGATCAGCAGTGGGCTCTACCGACCTTTCGTAGATGGATGCCGCAGGAAACTGCTCAGCTTCCTTGGCCAGAAAGCACCATGAGCGACAGCCTCCCAGCCTCTCGTAATGCGATAGCAGGCGATTCCGTGTCGCCCCGAAGAATATGGCCGACGCGCCCAGTGTTCCCAGATCACAACACGTTATGACTCTCCCCTATTCCTGTAGGAATACTGCCCGCCGCCGTTGCCTTGTCTATCGCAACTATAACACATAAGGAGAAATGAATCAGCTTCCAGCCGGCACAGAACCCAAGCATTCAGTGGAGCAGTCAGCTCTACCACTGAGCCGTGCAACTTCTGGAAACGACGTAATATCGGACCAGAAGCCACGTTTGCCGCACGTAATTGTTGCCTGGCGAACGCGTTGTATTCCACCAGCCGTCAGACCACATGCATTCCCGCAACTGGCGACTAGTTCAGAGCTGTGGACCCATTAGACAGTGTTCTCAGCAAAATTCATCATGTCAGACCGGAGAGTGTGGAAAATGAACGCATATACTCAAGATGCATATATTTCCTTATAGTCGATCAGCAGATGGGCATTTGTCAGTCCACTTGGACTACGAGAACCGTGTGAGAGCTAAAGCTAATGGCCACACAATCCCCATGCCTACGAAGCGCGCGCTCCAGTGACAGCTTGAGTTTGATGGTAGCGCACACTGAACACACTCAACAGGAAGGCACACCTGACACAGCACAGCGTTAACTTCCAACAATTGATTTATTTTACCGCAGATCACGCTCGTACATGTACCCTCAAAGCGTTATACGTGCTCCACCACGGTTGTCTAGTGGCTAAGGTACTCGGCTGCTCATCCGAGGGTCGCGGGATCGAATCCCGGCCGCGGCGGCTGCATTTCGATGGAGGCGAAATGTTGAGGCCTGTGTGCTGTGCGATGTCAGTGCACGTTAAAGAATCCCAGGTAGTCGAAATTTCCGGAGCACTACGGCGTCTCTCATAATCAGAACTGGTTTTGGGACGTAAAACCCCACAGAACTGAACTGAAAACGTTATACGTCACGTGTGTATTGCTCAAAATTCTTAACGATGAAAAATGGAAACCACCTAAAGCAACAGGAGTACATATCTCGTGGACATGACAAAACACCTTCAATTAGTCTCATTTTTTCTTCTTTTCGTTTTCTCGTGTCGCTACCTTAAACCGCGAAAAACCGCAAACAAACAAAAACACTTTACCGAGAACACATGTATTCAAGTTCTTTTTCTGAAACCATTAATGATGCCCTACTGACGCATGCGTCCCCAGATTTCGGTACGTTTTTGGCTTCTATTGTCAAACGTGTTGTCCCGTACTGGCTTCTACTCGTGATAGCCGTTTCCTTAAGCCTGGCTTTACACGTACACCTTCGGCAATGAACGGCGAGAAAGCCATCAAGAGCCAAGTTGCTTACCTTGTTTTTATGTTCCCTTAGTATGTCATTTATGCATCTACTGGTCTGCCCAGTGTAAGACCTTCCACACATTAAAGGGATCCGACAGGCAACGCACCTACTAGGCTTAACATCTTCTTTCTCGTCTTTGTGCACCGCTTCGCATGCGCTGTGTGTGGTGTTATCTGGCCTTGTCTTCCGACACAGGCTCACCAATTTATGGGTGCTGAAAAAACTACGCAAGCGTCACTCCTTTCAGCTATCTTCTTTAATATATGGGACATTTTATGTATATATGGTATGACGGCAACGTCTCTTTTATTTACGGTTGTGCTTGGATCATCCACTTGCACGGAATCTGCCCATTGTGCTTTTTTTAGGAGACCCTCTGCAATTGATCCGAGTACGTGGGTCGGACAACCAGCATCACTTAAACTTGACGCTTCAAAACTATCGCGCATGAGGCACTGGCACGATTTTTTTAATGCTTCAAGGTCTTACATTGGGCAGACTAGTAGATGTATAAATGACAGACTAAGGGAACATAAAAACTAGGTAAGCAACGTGGCTCCAGATGGTTTTCTCGCCGTTCATTCCCGATGGTGTACGTATAAAGCCAGACTTAAGGAAACGGCTATCATGAGTAGAAGCCAGTACGGGACAACACATTTGACAGTAGAAGCCGAAAACGTACTGAGATCTGGGGACGCATGCGTCAGTAGGGCATCATTAATGGCTTCAGAAAAAGAACTTGAATACATGTGTTCTCGGTAAAGTGTATTTGTTTGTTTGTTTGCGGTTTTTTGCGGTTTTAGGTAGCAACATAAGAAAACAAAGAAGAGAAAAATGAGACTCATTGAAGGTGTTTTGTCATGTCTGCGAGATATGTACTATTACTTTAGTGGATTTCCATTTTTCATCGTTCATATTTCTGAGTAACGCACACGTGACGTATAACATTTTGAGGGTTATATTTGCGAGCGTGATTTGCGGGAAAATGAATCAATTGCTGAAAGTTAGCGCTGTGGCGTGTCAGGTGTGCCTTCCTGTTGTGTTTGGTCAGCGTGTGCCACCATCAAACGCAAGATGCTCTTCCAACAAGCCCACATAGTCCCCCTCATCGACTCCAATGACAGCGTAAGCTAGGCTTTGCTGCGTGCTCTTTCATTAATATCTTTCAATCTTACTCTATTCCTGCTTCTGTCCCACTCTTCTTCTCTCTTCCACAGTGTTCTTTCTGAGCTTCTTTTTTTTCTTCGTTGTCATCGTCTTCGTTTTCTTCTTCATCGTCTACTTGACTCATCCCCATCCTCACTTCCTCTTCTACTTATTACCACTCTTCGTCCTCTTTGCAGCCGTCATCGTCTCGCTCATAATAATATAATAATAATAATAATAATAATAATAATAATAATAATAATAATAATAATAATAATAATATTGAAATAAACATGAAATATATTTCCAATCCACCAGTAAGAAAACACGAAGCAATTTTTTATATCCGTTCAATAGTGCCCGTCTGCAAAAAATTGTGTGTGTCTTATGTTTTAGTTTACATATATTTCTATGATGCTTTATTTTTCTCTCCTTTTTTCTGTAAACAAGAATATTTCATGTATTTTTATAATGTAGTTTGTATTTTATGTAATGAGTGTATTTCTTTCCTTCATTAATGCAATGTCACGCCTGTCACGCCACATGCCTTGTAAAGGGGGCCCGAATCCCCGTCAAGTGAACACAGTTTCACTTTTTGTTCGGGCCTCCTCCATTTTTTTGTTTGTGTATCGCAAGAAAATGGAAATAAAATGAATTGAATTGAATTTAGCACCATTAATAAAGCCAGGTCAAGCATGTAATATGTGAGGGCATCAAAGCTAACACCTATTACAAACAACTATGCGACAATTCGTTATCAAAAGTTTTTTCTCGCAAGCATTGTCAGATGCTCAGCTGCGTAGATATTAAATGGTACTGGCCCTGCATTCTCTGGCGTCAGGTGTCATGCCATAAAAGCAGGAGATGGAGTGGGTGACTCAAGGCTGCCTACTCACTACAATGTCACTTAGTGTCCCTTCTCGTCGGCAGGATTACCAATAAGTTTGCGTTCTATTTAAGTAGAACAACTCCGTACATCCCGTCTGAGAAAGAAACGAGCCTGTGGTCCATACTTCTATCGTTCTTTCATGGCAGGTAAGGGCCACGTGGCGGCGCTGTACCTTCAGCTATTATGCGAGGGTTGAAATGACACCTTCTGGGAAGAAATAGACATGTTCCGCACTCGTCGCCATGGCTGCAAGGGTTCCTGGCTAGCGCTCCCAGAACTACACGAATAGAAACATGCAGTGGTATTGAAGGGGGTACAGATCTTCCGTAGTTTGTTGATAGAGCATCTGGACTCGGTGCGAATGACCAAAACAGTTAAGCAGCGTCCATAAGAATGTACTCACAATGTATTTCGGACCAGTATTAGGACAAACGTGTGCAGGTGAAGCAGATGCTTTTTATGCTCATAATTTTCTGTAAGTGCCCAAGGAATGTACACGACGGACTCATGCGGCGCTTTCTCCATTTCCCGCTGGGAACGTGCTGTACATTCAACGCGTTCTGTCGCATTTTCTTAATTAGTCAACAGTTTTGTTCAATCATTACGTCCTTTATCACTTCCAACCATATATGAGCAAAATCCATGGTTATTAACACAGGCGCGTCATTACGAGTGGCGACGAAATGTCGCTGAAGAAGGAATGCCGCTAGCGTCAACGTGCCGACACGGGCTGTTGTCTTTGTCTGAGCCACGACTGCGTTACTTTGAAGGATTGCATTTATGGCTCTGACGGTGTCTAGCGTAACAGATAGCTGTGCCGGCCTGGTTTGTGTACAGATTATATTGACGCGCAGTAAGCCGCCTGCTCACTATGGGCGCCGATCGCCAGGGAAATGACGACGGAGAACGCTCTGGCGCGCGTGGTTTTTTGGGAACGGTTCGTCGCCATTAAAGACCGTTCTGGCCTTTCTCGTTGGGCCTTTCGGCATCTTCGTTACAATATGAAACATGTGGAGTAAGTTTGAAACACATATGTGCCTTAAGGACGCAACATTTCTCATAATATAAAAAAGGTCGCGAATTGGCACCATGTGCCAGTGGTGTTCTCTGCTCCGAATAAGCTTTCGAGCCTCTGTGCCCTCATCCCTCCGTGATGTGATAAGGCGGCATGCCAAGCATGCAGGGCTGTTTCTGCGTTAAGCAATGGGCATAATCTACGAGATTCCACCGAGAAGTGGCAAAGTGTATATTAAACACACAGGACCCTGCACGAATCGCTGTCTACGGTAACTTAGTTAATGAATTATGAATAGAACTGCGTGCCACGCGCATTTCTGCGCAAAGCCCCCTCATGGAGTCTCTTTAGGGTGCTCACCGCAGTGTAAGAACTGCCAGGATACTTTTGCTGGATAGCTGTTGGAAGCCTTTTGGATAAAGAAACAGCCGATTCTTGTGTCAGCGTGCGCTCTTTCGTGCTTCACAACAGCGCACACTCATTTCCACATCTGGCGTTTTCTTAGGCGCCCTTCTTGTCAATTCGGGTTTGTTTTGCCTGTACTTCTGCAAGTGCAAAAATGGTTCTAGCAGGTCGGCTTATATTTCACTATGCTTCAATATTTAATGAGCATACGGAAACAAAATTAGATGTTTGTTGGCAATCTTTCTGCCACTTTGGTCACTTTGCACCAAATCTTTCATACAAGCCACTTGTCGAGATTTTGGCTCTGGCGATAGTGCCTGTTCAACAAGTGTTTCATTCCTTCAAGCCTACATCTTTACCAAACCATCTCATGTTATTACGAAGCGCAGTATTTTACCTTATGCGGACATTGATGTCGCAGTATTGGCGGGTGGGCTTCAGTAGAATGCAGAGGGTGCCGCGAACTTCGTATGCGTGTTCAGAGAGCACCTTTGCCGAACAGTACGAGCTGTAATGCGAGTAGAGTCGATCCTGAGGCTGCCGCTTCTGCTGCCTGTGCAGGTTGAACCACACACGGTCAGCCATGCCCTGGGTCAAGGCGTCCATGATGTTTTAAAAGAGCACAATTATGCCGCACTATCTTGATGAAAACAAGAATGATCACTCACAACATGCCTAGGTTCAGGCTTTTTAACTGACAAATTGCTCTTTATTATCTCTATTGCCGTATATCATGGTGAGAGCTTCGCGCTGAGAAGGGACAATTAAGGCCAATGTTTTTATGTTGAATTTGACGACAATGCCACGAAATGATTCACAGTGCGACTGTACATATTTAGGTAGTGTTCGTATTGAGGCAAATTGTGCTATCTAGAATTTTCTGTGAACAATTCCATGTTAAGCTTCTGGATTCCTTAGCACAAAGCATAATTAGTTTATACGGAAAGATAATTACTGTTGGCGCCAGCAGAGGACGTGAAAAGTTGAAACCTGACGAAGAGCTTGGGATCGAGCATGAAGCTGTCTTTGTTAGCTGTGATTTATTTCACAAATGTTCTGGCGTTGCAATCATCTTCACACGAGAGAGTGTGGCACTACTGGCATTGCGGACGGGTAATTAGTTAAACTGGTTTTCAATGCGTGTCCTGTTAATCCCCTGTATTATGGGTTCCACCTGTACTTACGGCCTGTTTGTGATTCACGCGGAATTGCGGTTGACTACTGAGCGCCCATTGGCCACCACATGCCTCGTTACTGTGACTTGGGTTGATGCGGTGCTGCGATTCTGGGATACAGTACACAGCTGCCAACGCCTTAGCACCTCTTTAGAAATGTGTTCATGCAAAACATAGAACGCCGAATACCGCTCGCGCGCCAGTCAACCTTCCCAATGCTTTCATTTCTGTCTTGGCCTTGAAGGCGTTTTCTTGGTGCTGCACGAATACAAATCTTTAGATTTCGCTGAAGATACAGATATACGGGGGGGGGGGGGGGTGATATCACCTCCATGCTTGTGGCGGAGGATTATTATATACCTATCACACTGATATCCTACAGATATTCACCAATGGTCCTGATTTGCGTGCTTCGGACGATGGTGAACCAATATTCACAGGCGCTATTTTGTTAAGGTTAAATAAATACGTCCTGATCGCAAGCCTTGCTTTTGTGAGAATTTAGCCCAAGGGCAATTGCATCTTGAGACTTGTAGTCGCACGTTTGCCACTGCACTGCCCTCATTTCTGCGGAAACAGAATCCGCACACTCCACCTCAGAGAATTGGCAAAATGTTTACTCACCTGAAACCAGCTGTGCTGCAGTGATCGTCCAGAGTGTTCGAAAGTTTACGTCAAATCTCGAGCGAGAGCCCTTGCCCGCCCAAAGCACCCGCCTTCCTTTTACGAGAGGTTTGATATTACCGACAATGACCGAGCATGGGCCCCCCTCTTTTTGTTACCCTGTTCGCCGCATCGCACACGCACACATCAGTTGGCAAACTATTTTTTTTTTCAATATGTTACAAAGGTGCCCAACAAACTACAAAGAACAATACAAATAAACATGAAAAATATTATTCCTTAGCTGACTCCACCAGTCTGCATAAGGCATAGTGACTCCACCAGTCAAGTCATGAGTGCAGCCTGGAATCAATACCTGTGCGAGCCGCCATTATTATCGGAATCACGTATGTCAGCCGTATCAGTTGCCATCGTGAACATAATGGTCCTTGTGGCGCACTCTCGCGGGAACTTGATTTTTCTGTCCCACTCCGACAGGTCGTTTGACGGCTTCGAGAGTGACGCCGTTAGTAAAAGCAGTGACGGTACTCGTTGAAAAAACCGTTCGCTATCCTTCCGTACCCGCGGTAGTGCGGCCGTCATCCTGAATTTTGCTGCGAGACCTAGTGAGAACCCCCACCACAACGTTCGTATACTATCTTTCGTTTGCATCCGTTTAACGGGAGATGGTGTAATAATTCAATCAAGAAACTCGCTAGCAGACGCTGCCTGCGTCAGCGTTGTCTTCCGCGGGCGAGGGCGCGTTCTGGTTCCTTGCGAGCTGGTAAAGCGTTCATCGTAGAAAGAGCGTTTCCATAGTCAACGCGCGCCGTTCGGAGAGGAAGTGTGTGGAGAGGGTAACGTGGAGAGGAGGTGTGTGGAGATGGTTTGCGCATGCTCAGTAAGGGTGGTCACGCCGCACGCCACCACGGGATTGAACTCCGCCGTAAGGTGCTTCGCATCTAAATTCCTATGGATGCCAACAACCTCCCCGCCCCGTCCGCCACAGGAAAAGGGCAACTGATGCGGCGGCACGCAACGTAACTCAAGGACCAGCCTTCCGAGCGGCGACTTCAGTAAACCCTTAAGGACATGATGAAGCCGCCACTAGAAGAACATACACACAAAGGTTTTAGAAAACACAGCAACAGGACAACCTTTCTACCTTTGTGTGTATGTTCTTCCAGTGGCGGCTTCATCATGCCCTTAAGTAAATACCAACTAGGCCAGCAAGTTGTGTTGTTAAAACATAGTTCAGTAAACCCCTTGACAGGGCCCTGCCAGATATCGCAATGGTGAGACAAGATGGGTACTCCGCGCTGCTGAGCTCTAGCCTTTAACGTCAACTTTCAGCAGAACAGAGGCCCGGGGAAGTGCTTACGTGAATACTTGTGTGTTTCAATGTAAATGGCATTAAACATGAAACCTCAAGTAATATTTGGGTTTTTAGCGAACCGATGAGAAGAGCGTTAAAAATGACAAAATCCAGCATAATGCTATTGGTTTGTGCAATATATTGCCTGTGAAAGCCTCGTTCTGTCTAGCGCACATGGTTTCGACGAGAAATTGGGCGGTCACTCCTGAACGTGCCTTTCCTCGGGATCTGCTGTCCAGCATTGCACTGCAGAACACGTACATTACTTTCGTCCATGGAGACTCACCGGTTTTGGTCTTTGGCGAAATTGTTCTTTCCTTGCGTCTCGTAGACCCAGCCGACTTCAAACACGACAGCCACCATGTGATATCTAATAGCGAGCTGAATGGCCTGAAATGAGTTTCAACGCGGACCACTGTAAGAGGTGTGGCGTCATTGGAGGGCACATTGATATGCGCTACGCTAGCGGTCGGCGGCTCAACTTGAAGACAAGAGCGTCTCCTGCTAACATGAACAATGCCAAGGAAACAAAGGAATACTTTGGCCAAGGTGGCATTCTTCATAGAATATCTGCTATGTCTGCTAGGGTACAACTCCACTGTATAACAAGTCCTAAGATAAAAGCTTACAGTCTATTACAATATGCGTAGCGCTCAATTTCTTTACAATGCGCACACGGCCGTATGTACTATCAGACAGACGTTCTTAAACATTCAGTTCGGTCTAACAAATCCTCTTCTGCACATTTAGGGCCAACTATTCTCTCATAGGGAATTTCCTTTTAATGTTGACTAGTCGTTCCTACAATGCGCCTCATTTTCAATGCGAAGCATTTCTTAGCGAACTTCGGCGACTTTGGGCGTATCTATTTATCTATCTATCTAGCCGCCTACGACTTTGTGCTCTCCTGGCCGTTTCGTTAATGGGATGTATACGAAAATCGGTATGCCACAACATGACTGCATGACGAACATAAAGGACACGTCATAACACAAAAATCATGATATGCATGTCATGAGCGGCAAGATTTACGTGCCACGGTCTTGGGGCTCTTGAGGCCGTTTCGTTAACCTGATATATACAAAAATAGGTATGGCGAGACAACAATGCGTGACGACCATAGGTGGTGCATTAAAAGAACATGAAAATCGTGACATGCATGTCATGAGCGGCATGATTTACATGCCACGCATTTGGTTAATGGGATGTATTTCAAAATTGCTATTGCAGAACACGACTGCATGACGAAGGTAAATGAGAGGTCATAACATTAGAATCATGACATGCGTGTCATGAGCGGCATGGTTTACATGTCATAGTCTTGGTGCTCTTGCGGCCGTTTCGTTAACTTCATATGCACCAAAATCGGTATAGCGAGACAACAATGCATGACCAACGTGAGTGACAGGTCCTAACGTGCAAACAATGACACGCGTGTCATGTACAGCGTCATTTACTTGCCGTGGTCTAGGTTCGCTCGCGGCTGTTTCATTAAATGGACATATTCCAAAATTGGCATGACGTGACATTTCTGTGTGACGAACATAAATGACCGGTGGTAACATGAAAGTCGCGTCATGCATGTCCTGTACAGTGTGACTTACTGGCCACGCTCGTGGAGCGCTCATGACCGTTTCTCTAGCTTGATATACATCAGCATTGCTATTGGTCGACGACACTGTACGACGAAAATAAGTGACAGGTGCTAACATAAGATTATGACGTGCATGTCATGCATGCCGTGATTTACATGGCGCGCTAGCGGTATTTTTACTAGCTTGATATGCACAAAGACTGGAATAGCTTGACAGAATTGTATGACGAACATAAATGCAGGTCCTAGCATGCAAATGGTGATGTGCATGTCACGTACGACGTAATATAAACGAAACCGTCCTGGTGCGCTTCCGGCCATTTTGTTAACTGTATATATACCCGAAATTTGTATGGCTTTACGTGACCGTATGAGGAAATTAAATGACTGGTGGTAACACGACAATCATTATGTGTATGTCATCGGCTGCATGATTTATATGCCATCCATGATGCTAGATTCCTGATGCGTGCTTCGCATTTCCTTGATTCCCACTGCTAGTGGTATCTGCCATTTTTATTTATCCACACTTTTATTATATTTACATGTTCTAAATTACCGCGACAGCAGTGCCCTCCTACAGTGTGTTGGCTCTGGGACTACCATATATCTATGTTTGTGTAATTCCTGTTTGCACAGTTATACGAAGTAATCTGAGACCTACGGCGGAGAAAACCCGCCATGTACCCGTAACTATCTTCCATATCCTTAGCTAATCGACTACTGTCAACAACAATACAAAAAGAGAAAATCAAGGCATCTCCAAAATATTCAAAACTCCTATCCCTACAAGCCATGGTTTTAAAAGCCTGAGATTTTAACCTTGTAGTTTGGAGCGTCATATTCCAGAACAACAAAGAGTATTTAGGTTACTTACCCCTACATTTAATGACAGCAAAACATGTTGCGCGAGAAACGAAAGTGAACATTTACTAAATCTTTACCTACACTATACATGTCGTGACCGAGAGGGTACGAAATGCCACGAGTGTACACGTCTACCCCAGCATAGACGTTGTCCTTGCGGCTATCTGCGAGTTGGGCTGAGCTCAGGGGCACCGCGTTATTCCAGTCGAAGTTGAGGAAGACGCCGTCGCAGCGCTCCCACAAGGATGCGCTTTTGCTGAGACGCTTCCTGTGCGGCTTGGGCTTTCCGTAGATGGCCATGGCGTCATACCATGGTGCCTGCGAACCGCATTGGCCTCGAGGACATACTGTCGCGCCACCTACGCTCTGACGTCACTCATAGGATGCCGGGTTTTGTCGTCTGCTGCAACTTCACATTTCCTGCGTTTATCCCACCGCGGTTCTTTTTTTTCTGTGCACCGCGAGCGCTTCCCCGTGCTCTCGTGACCATCTCCCAAAAATGCATTTTAGTGAACCGACGATTACGTGCCCCCGGTGACACCACCGTGTACAAGTAGTTGCTATCTGAGCCATAGCCAACGCCGTATGAGGCTATGCAACTGCTACACACGCTGATGACTCATTATGGAATACTTCTGACGTCACATTTCTCATATCCTGTGTTGAACTGAATGCAAGTTATCGCGAAACAGCGAAAAAAAAAAGTGCCACCGAATCAGGGTATGGCAGAATACCACCGTCTGTGCGAGCGGCCCGCGCGCACTGTCGACAGCACATGGGGATGATCGGCGGACTGGCGCGTTATCAAGCATGCTTGGGAATGCTGGCTCAGCAATCACCGCCGTTTTCATTACGGTAGATAGGTTTACTTTATGCATGAGCTGGTCATATATATATAGCCAAATATTCCTGGCTAATTAAGCTACGACTAATTAATGCTAGACCCATTAAAGTAATACTAATGAAGCCAAGCCTAATAAAGCTAATACTACTCAGATTAGCACATTTAAGGTAAAACTAATTATACTGATTTAATTAAGCTAAACAAAGTCTGATTAGCCTAATACTAATTAAACAATATCTAGTTAGGGTATTATAATTAACTCTAGCCTGATAATCTTAAGGCCAATGAAACCAAGTCCGACTAATTAAACAAAGCCTAATTTTCTACTAATTATCCTAGCCTATTTCAAAGAAAACTAAGCTGAACTTAGGCTGACTGATTGAGTCACGCCTAATTAGGCGAAGAATGAGGCCATGTATTATCAAATGGACAAGCCTAATTGAATCAATGATAATTAATGCAAGCTTAATTAAGTTAAGACTGATTGAGGCAAGCCCGACTGCGCCACGGCTACATTGGTTGCGAAGTGAGACCTAGCAAGGCCATATAAAAAAAATGTCCAACATCAAATCGACCAGCTGCGGTGTATTAAACCATGCGCGAATGAGCGCAAACTTAGCCTATTATTTTCTCGATTTGTTCGTTTACAGTTAGCTTGCCATTCTCCAGCATCAAGAACTTTATTGACAAACAGTCCGAGAGTTCGTGGCTGCTTTCCCAAGGAAGATTTGTTTACGTGCCCAAACACGTCAATTAGTTTGGTTGTAAAAAAGCGACAATTAACACGAGGAGGCTAATTTGGCAGCACTTCTAAAATCTTCAGCTATCACCAGCAAGGAGTTAAGCGAGCTCGTTCTGTACATGCCAATTAGGGTAAAACAGAATCGCAGACGCAGAAATATGACTTAGCATGATGGAAAAAATGGCGGAACCAGAATTAATGAGAACGCGTGTGTTAATTTGTTGGAAAGCAAATGTATATGAAGAGATTACATTGTTCATATAACCACATATCTTTTCAGATGCACGGATAAGAAAATCACGAATGAAAACAGGTACGTCATGAAATTTTAGGCTTTACACCATATTTTTTATGCTAACACATGGCGAACAGTGGTGGAATACTGCTCTGCATACCGATAATGAACTTGACATTCCTAGAAGCGAACGTTCCATGCTGAGCATTGAGACTACAAAGCGTTTAGAATGTGCTATTTGACCCGCACGTCGCGTTGTACAAGCGAGCTGCGCAGCGCAACGACCAAGGTAGGAAGGGGCATCCTACCTATGACGTCAAAGCGATCGCAGCGCCGACCACTGTAGTGGTGGGCCTCGCGGCCAATATTGTTTTGAGTGTTTTCGTTGTAGTCGTCTTTAGCAAGACGACTATTCCAGATATGGTGCTGCATAAGACTCCTATTTATTTCAAGAGCACACCGTATTTTACGATCAATTACACTATGATATGAGATGTCCCCTCGAACTTTTCAAACCATATCGACTAGCGGTCTTTACCATCTGTGCTGATTGCTTTCTCATTGAACATGTGATGCATAAAAATTTTAATCACGTCCTATTCGTTGCAGTCTTTAGTTCTTTCCCAATATTTTATTCGAAAGCGTACACAGAGGAACATAAAATCAGTACGACTACAGCTGGATAAACCTTATCACAGCATCCTAAGCTAGCAGTAAGCCAAGAATTCGCACGCTCTGCATCTCACAACGACCAATACGTTTCCATTCAAGCCAGGAATTTTTACACAAAAGTGTCTTGGATATGGCAGAAGGTGCTTATTTGCTCTGAACTGAACAGTACTGCAGTAGATGCTTTATAATGCTCAATATTAATCATGAGGTAAACATAATAAACTGGAGCTACTTTTCGATATGAACCACACTGTGAATTATTGGCTCTAACTGCTTTTCATATTTGAAAAATATATCCGGTTCCCTCCTTCCATTGTTTGGTTCCCGTTCTGTGATTGAGAGATTACAATTTCCATAAAGCTACCACTCATTCGAAACCAGACGCAGTAACCACTAGCGCATACCATTTAGAAAAGTTTGTTTACTCCTGAGAATTAACAAAGAATATTATGCTATAATATACTCGGTGATACAGACGGACGGTGTTTACTATCGGATCACCCTCGATTAACTATTTAATACAAGTTCTTCAAGCTCTCCGAGGTTTTGCTGGTGGCAGCATCATATATGTGAAATCTTTGCTCAGTATTGTCAACATTTAAAAATCACTCGTTCAATGCTAAGCATAATCCTCGACAACATAAAGCAATGCGTGAAGAATGTTACATACATGCGCGGCAACCTTCGGCGGGTGTCCAAAAATAACATTGATAGCAACGACCTCCCTTTAATGCACTCATCCGACTACACTAAGCAATGCTTTACTGCGCAAAGATATAAATTCTGGCTAACTTTTCGGAGAACATGATAACACGTTGCAAGAGGACGTTGCTGCGACAGGTAATTAGCCTATTGTGGCAGGAACATCTATGTCGTCCGATGTTCCCAAACATGCATTCTAAACAATCGATTTCGCTTGACAGGAAGAACTACGTGCATGTGCTATTTTTGAGAATGATTCCGCGTCTGAAGACTTGCTTGTTTAGTGCATTGAGTTACCAACCAATACAGGCATATGAACAACTGGAAAGTGCGATATGGCCGATACATATTCCTGAGTTCTCTTGGGCCCTCTCAGGAAGTAACCTCAATATTCGATGTGTGCGTTAATGGTCCCAACTCGACCTGCGAAAGGCTTCTTCGTAGAAGAGGGGAAGAATATCATCTACAAGGTGATCCTGTTATAACCTATAATATCTCCAAACAGCTCATGCATTTTGAAACTGATGCTAAAAACCCTTCACGAAGCTGTTGAAATTGCAGCGTTTGCAGTTAAAGCCGCTATCTACCACAATGTGCGATAAAACGTGAACCAGCTTTAAGTAATACGCAAATTCACTCACGATTTTGCACCCAGTGCTGATGATCCATCCGTTAAACCTTCCGTTGGTTGCCTTGTTCGTTAGGTGTGCTGCAACCAGGTGCCTCAGACAGGAACCTCGAGTTATGTGAAAGATGTCGGTGTTATCATCGCGCAGCGTGATGTTGCCTGGAAAGCCAGTGGGATTTCAGTGGATTGTAACAATATAACGAACATTTCGCAAGCAAGGGGCATTACGAGACAAGTTCAAAAATCAAATTCGATTTTCATTAACTGATCCCGCAGAACTAGACCAGACCTCTGTTTTTAAGTCTATCAGTGCTAACGCTTGTGAGAGCAGGGACCATAGGTGAAAGAAAGGCATTTCGACTGAACACATATGTCACAGTTCTATTAAAACATTCGGCGTTTACCCACTAGTGGTACGACGGCTGAGGAATTTGCGAAGCTGGTGGCGTTCCCCTCCTCCCGACCCTCGCTGCCATTTCATCCCGTTGTTGTACCATACTTTACGTGCCTACGCTACGTTTCAACCACTGCCCTCCGCATCCTCACTTCACTTTTCACCCTCCTTGCTACATTACTTGCGACAGGCGGCTCACGCGGAGTAACGCGAAGCTGGCTTGAAGGGCCGTGTCTGTGTCGGGCGTAGCCAGCCCACACATCTACGCCGGCGGTTGTTAGGCAACGCGACGTGATGCCATCGCTGAGAGGTTTTTGTTGGCAACAGACAAAATACGACCGGTACAAAGAGTTCCGCTGTTATAATTCATGAAGGATCTAATTACCATGCAACCTACTTGCTGCTTCGCTATTTATGCAAGCCTCTTCTGATTAGCGTCGTGCAGATAGTATGCAACGCTGGGAGACAACACCAAGCATGAACACGACCTCCTGGCGCCTGGGGAGCCCAACAACAAAACTGTTTGCCAAGCAGATCTACTCTAAAGCGAGAAATTCAACAAAAGAACAACCGTCGAGCAAGCCTTGCCGTAGACCTGCATCTGCAGAAGGGGCGGCCCACACAAACTTGTGACCATATTGCTTCTTTTCTTACGCTTAATCCTGACATCTCCATGTCGCGAGTTCCTCGGTTACCCGCTCTGTTGCAAAATACACGCTTTCAAATTAATATAAAACAAGTTATTGGCAAAACTGTCTTCCCTATTTCGTTTATCATACATGCGCGTCCACATATTTCGGTCTCCCCATTTATCTTATCTTTAAAGTTTTGTCACCGCATTTCTTCAAGAACCGCATGCTCGGTGTGTTTCCGAACAGTCACCTCCGAATAACAAGCCAGTTTGATTTCCAGTCATTGGGTAAGTCTGATTTCTAGTCATTGGGTAAGTGTTAAAATGAAACACGTCTTGGCTGGGGAAACATTCTTGCATTAATTATAATTGAACAAGATTCTGAGCGCCTCGCTGGATACACCGGTATTTAATACAACATTTTTTGTTTATGCAGATGATACCAGCGTATTTTTAAGGACTACGATTTGCATAAGCTAGTTGTCAAAGCAAATAATGTCTTGAAATTCCCGAACATTTGGAGCATAAGAAATTCGCAAACTATAAACACCTCAAAAACAAACCTGTGCTCTTTCTTCCAGTAATAAGGCCGTAAACTGCGATTTATAATAATGATTGGCTCAAATCTGTTAAAATGAACCTGTAGTGAAAATTTGGGAGTAATTTTCCATGAAAACTGCTGTGGAACGATCAGGCTGAGCTGTCATACTAAACTTTCTCGTACTGTAGATATATTATCGTGTTTACGTTTCTTCTTGCCACAACATATTAACTTTGGCTATATAATTCCCTATTTTATCTACATTAAGCTATTGCTATCTAGTATGGGGCACCACATGGGGAAAGAGCTTAGGCCAAATATATAGATTACAGAAAAAAGCTGCGCGCATAATTACAGGTCTTCCTCGCGATGAACATTCCGAACCCATTTCGAAGCCCTTAATTTACAACCAATGCCTGACATGTACAATACAATTTTAATGAAGCGATATCGCACTTCCCGAAAGAATCACAATTCTTTCTTACTGATTTAGCGCGTTTGACCCCTATACCTGCCCTTATAGCACACGAGCCACTGATGACTGGAAAATTCCTTACACACGTACTGACTATGGTGCCAAATGATGAGCTACTTACTGCCACTAACATTAAGCAGTTTCTTCCAATAAACCATTTATACTGTTCCGTTCTTTAAATGTTTTTCTACGTGTTAATAAAATGCAACTCGGCATGACCCTGAAGTACATGTTTTGATATTGTATTATGACTGATGATCTCATGCTGCTGTTGCTATATTGTCAAATGGTGCGACAGCCTTCGTCAAGCCTTAACGGCTTTTTGCTTTCGCCCTACAGCATCACTGTTGTGACTTTTTGTAAGGTCCCTTGCGATGTCGGAATAAACTGAATTGAATTTAATTGAAAGCTACGTTAAGCTCTAATGTGCAGTGAGTTTTGTCACATCTCACCTGGGAACTTGACGCAGTCCCAATGACCGGCAAAGATCCATCTAGGAATAGGGATGGTGACCAT
>JABSTT010002164.1:0-49251 GCA_013339685.2 Hyalomma asiaticum | reverse complement strand
TAAATGAATATGTGCTGGGCTGATCTTGTTGCCCCTCCCCCTTAATTTCTTTATTTCCCTGAGCCTTACTTTCTTACTTTTACAAGGCTAAGACATTTGTTAGTACTTTATACAGGAAATGGCAAATACATAGCTGTTTAGGTCATCATATGTCAGTGTTTCAAACTTGACTACCAGCATGTCTGCCCCCCCCCCCTTCCATTTAGAGATACACACACACATATACTAAACCGGGAACATTGGAGTCCAGCAATCTACCAAACTGCAAACGTAAGATTGCTGCTGTCACTCTCTCTTTAGGCACCAAACAATAGGCACGGCTACACAGCCGACTGCCTACTTTTTCCTTAGCACTACAAGACAATGGGAAGGTAGTGCAACCTTGAGTAATTAGGTAACTGCAACAATAACCTGCCAAGCACCTTGACATTTAATTTCAGTCTCTTTACACAATGAACTCAGTAAGCACAGAATGACCAGAGGGGAATGAGAATATATAAAGACGTAATACTGCCTGGTAGCAACCATCATTCTATTGTGTGGAGGACTGCCATATGGCATTTGATATTTGGTGTGTTTAAATTTAACCAAAAGGTACACAAGGAGCAGAAAGTCGGTTTGGGATAGCTGGTATATCATTAGCAATCAGCATTTTAATGGCACAAGTAAAAGAGAACAACAAAAAATGCAGTCAGCCTTTTACTTTTTTTGTCCTCATCATTTTCATAAGCCAATAGTCTGTTGATCTAAGGAGTATGATTGCAGTCATACAAAATATAACCTCACCATAAAAATTATGTAGACTGCAATGAGATCAATATTTAGTGTGGTTGCAAAGCATTTTGTAGGCAGCTGGCTGCTCAGCAGTATAGAGGAATACTCGAAAAGCGACAAGATCGACCAAAATGTTTGTGTTATGCAAGCATATGTTTGACACGAGCCTTTGTCTGACAGACGATACAAGGCGTACAGCATTATGAGCTTTTCCTCTTTAACCTCTACATTCTGTTATATCCTCAGCCCAATCTGAAAAGTGTTAAGTTATAACAAAAACAAGCCAGAAGTTCAGCGAAAGGTAAATACTTGAAGTGATAAAAAATCAATGCACATGGAATTTCGCCAGAGCCACTGTTTCGACAGTTCCAAGGACTTGTCTTCATCATGCTGTTGACACAGATGAGGACAAGTCCTCTTGTTGAAATGTTGGCTTCAGCAACATTCCTATGGTTCAGCAATTTCTCAAAACTCGAACACACTGTCTCAAGGTGCAAGGTGTCATATGGCAAAAATGAGCATGTTGTGCCATTAGTATGTAGGACAGTACATCAAGGGCATAGCTAGGATTTTATCTTGTAGTGGAGGGAAGATTTGATGTCCAGCAAGTGTGTCAGTGCTCGATTTTTGTGTGTGTTTATATACATGTAAACAAAATTTTGTAATAGGTTTGCAATGCACTCTTCCCCTCACCCCTTTTCTCAAGTTACACCAATGCATTGCACATAAAAGCAGGTGTGGGAAAATTGCCACACCTGCCTGACTCTTGGTCCCTCAGGGACTGTGCAGTATAAACACCCTTTAAAAAGAATACGCCAGAGGCATGATCCAAATGCGATGCTACTGCAAGCACATTTTGGAACTGGATAGAAAGCAGGCATCTTTCTCTGGAAGCATAACAGGGATGATGCTGACGCAGCATTCCTGTAAACGTTTAACACCTAACACAATTCCTGCATACACCATGCTAGTTTCTTCAATGCAAGCTGGGCAAATGTAATCGGTACAATGATGGTACTTTGATGTTCGAAGATTCCTCTCATAAGTTTCTTGTGCTATTTGTATAATTTGGTCACTTATCTACCTGTCTGACCTATGCACATCAGTAACCAAAAAGGGAACATTTTCTCAATGCACCACGCTTAGTAGGGAACGTTATGACTAGTACTACTTTATCCACGAGGAAATAGAAGTAGTACATGCAATATCTTTGCTATGTGGCACAAAGTATGCTGCAAATAAATATACCTCCAAGGACCACGAGAAGTTTAAGGGAAGATGAAGGCTCGAATTGATGAAAGAGATTACTGAACAGGAAATGCCGCTAGAGCCGGTTCAGCAAGTGGGTATTTCTTCAACAGAGCCACCAAAGCTTTCATTAGCGCGAGTGCCTTCCTTGGCATGTAAACAAGCTGCTCATAGTAGCATGCATGTACAAACACACCTAAGTGGGGGCGCAAGTGGAACAAGATGGGAAGCAAGAGCTCTGGCAGCTGCCACCACCATTACTAGACTAGTAAGCATGGTCACAATGATAAAAATTGTAGGAATTTTTTTTCATATCCCACAAGTTCCTCACTTGTAGCATTTGCAGGTAACCAAGTCTCCATGAAGCCAACAATATCAAGAAATCAACAGCAGAAGACCATTTGAGCACACTTACTTCATACATTGGAAAGGAAAACAAAAGAGATTTTTTGTGCACAATCTAGAAATAGTTGTAACGAGAAATGCCAGCATGTGCAGACACAGTATCCACACTATCCTTCATCTTCACTGTTCATGGTAAATCACTTTTGCATATGCTGTTGGTTACTGGCGAATGAATGTACTTCTTTTTCTTAGCAAGATTTTGTTAATGTAAAGCGAGTGTGTATGCCCAGCTACTTTTGCAAATTCTGTCAGTATCCTCCTGGGGTTTTTCATAGTGCTGCAAAAATTTCCCCTAGCTTGCACACCAACCCCTTTGAGCCTGTTTTTGTGCCAAGATAGCATCCCTGGCCTTAGATTACAAAAATTTGATGATAACTCATCAAGTCTTTTTATCAGTGTGGAATCCTAACCTATCCGTTTCTCTGAGAAACTTTGAGCTGGAAATTTGTGGTTCAAGCTGACAAGACAAGGTATCATGAACAAGGCCTAATTGAGCCCACATCTTACTCGGGCTGTCCAGTAATCCTAAGAACAGTAAATTCGGCCTCCAAAACCATTTAGTGAGGAGCTGAATGCCTGGCCTTCCGTATTGACAGCTTCAGCAATTAGACATGGTGCAATATTGGCAAGTGGAGAACTGTGACATTTTTGTAACACGAAAAATTTTACGAGCACGAAAGGTCAACAGCAGTTTGGCTAAGGTCTCCTGTTTTGTCTCTAGGATGTCAAGAGCTTCAATGACCTCATCCCTTCAAAATTCGATGAAATGCACATCATAATTCATGGAAGGATGCCGCATTTAGCTTCAAAGGCTCACATAAAGAAAGTGTGGTGTAACAAAGTAAGAGAGTTTGAAAACCAAGCTGCAATCGCTGAAAGGAAAGGAAACATTACGTATTGTTGTTGTGGTTCAATTTTGTCTGTAGCACAACAGACGAGGAAGTTTCTTTCATTGGAATGAACATAGATGACCTTCTTCATTGGAAATATTCCACTCATTGTGCCTTTACACGCAGGACTTTAAATATGATGAAGGTGCCACTGTTAGGGCATACGTATCTGTGACTCTGCGAGTTAGACATGCTGTAAATATAACGTGAATATATTGCCTTCATCAGTGAGCGCAGTAACAGTGGGTGCATACTCAAAGATGGACTATAGTTAACATTTGCATATAAGCATGTATTTATATCAAAATAGAGGAATGTGTTGCATAATTGAAAAGTGACAATTTTAGAACTGACACAGGGATGGATGATAAAATAGTGAGAGAATATTTTACCTGGGTGACTGATTGGTACCTGCATGAGGACGGTCTTGTAAGGCAAAGCATATGGCTCACACGTGTACTTCGCAAAATGGTCACTGCTTAACATGATAGAACTGAGAAGAGCAAGAGGTGACGCATGGTTTAGACTACGGAGGAAGGAAGAAGTGGTCATGCTGCCAACTTTGATGCTTTACGAGTAAAAGAGAGGTGGCAAGTTTGTTGTTGTCATGAAGGAGGCTACCCCGTGTGGTCTCAGTGCCAGCTGTACATGTTTCATGGTTGAAGGAATGGTGACGGAGAATGTGTTTGTTAAAAATCAACTAAATGCAATCAGAAAAGAATGAAAAAAAATGCCCTAAACTGCTCCTTGGAGGAAGCACACAAGGTTGGGGATCATTGCTCAAAACCAACCCGTCATTTGGCCTCCGGCTTTCAAATCAACTAAATGCAGTCAGAAAAGGGTGAAAAAAAGAGAGCTCTAAGCTGCTTCTCGGAGGAACCATACAAGGTCTGAGATCGTTACACAAAACTAACCCATTGTTTTGCCTCCTGCTTTTGCAACTGAACCCTGCCCGTAACCTGTACCACTGTCCACTTTCTTGATCAAACTCGGGGAGGGTCTTCCTCACACTCCTCTCACCAAGGTCAGCACTACCCTAGTGCTGTCAAGTCTATCAAGATGATCCACACCTGTCCAAAAAAAAAAGAAGAGCTGCTTCCTGTGCCATCTTAGTGTGATCACCTTCCATTCCCAAGAGAACAGAGCAGCAAGCACGGGCGGAAGTAAAAGAGAGGGACAAAAGGAAGACAGTTTCAACAGAATGGTGATGTGGATGGCTGCTGGCAAGTTTAGCTATGCCTCCATGGGGAAAGGATACCTCCAGCGTTGGGTTTGTTCTACTACAATAAAACATTCTTGCAGGATAGTTAGTTTTTGCTCAGTTTACTTGCACAGTACACTACCCGTTCGTTCTACCACACCCAAGAACACATGCATGCTATGGAGAGTGGGGAGAAATAGGAGCGGCACTTGGCTTATGCATCTTGGCGTTGTTTTACAATCACAAGCTGGGGTGCACGATTGTAATTATTAAGTCGATTAAATGAAAAGTGGAAATTGATGGCAATAATCGTTTGATGGGCTGTTTTTCATCAATCAATCGTTCTTTGACTTTACCATCCCTACAACCTGTGTGAGCTCAAATGAGTGAGTCTACGAGCCTTATGATTTCATAAGTATGAGTATGCTTTGCACAGGCTAATATGAAATATACATGTTGTTCAAGAAGGCTCAGTTTAATCCAGCAGTGGTAGTTTCTTGTATGAGTGCATGTGATGTCAAAGATGTATCTGGTAGTTTCTCGCACATGATGCTGAAGATCTACTTTAGGACAGAGCCTAACTGTGCTACATTCACTTCCAAAATGTATCGTTTCAATTCAACCCATGATTGAGAAGGACCAAGCTGGTGCATGAGAAATTGTAGTTTTATTTTATGGAGACAAGTTAACTGGTGGTTAGTGCCTAACCAACATGGCAACAATAAGGCAGCTCCTTTACAAGCTTCAGAGTCAACAAAGCACAAACTTCTGCCTTACAGCATTTCAAGTTTTTTCAATATTGAGATTATGCTGTAGAAATAATACAACATAAATATAATATAGCATAAACCAAGGTAAGCCTTATATATAAAATATCTCACACAAAACATCACACAAGGAACAACAGAGAACAATGTAATATGATATTAACTGTACAATATACTGGAGATTATTGTAGCTTCAACATCTAGTACACTTTCATACACAAGGTCATAATAGCATCAGCATCAAATGAAAATATGAAGAAATGTTTCTGCACTGTGCTGTGTACTTTAATGTATACAGGTTCATTAAAAGCAAAAACCATATGCAGAATGCACTTGCTTAAGCATAATGAATTATCATGACAATATATAATTGTTGAACTAGTTGAATGCTGAATTGATGCAGTGATGTATAAATAAAATAATTTCTCACCAGACCTCCCATTTGGGAACAATGTTGCCATCACCATAGATATCAAGGAGGTGGTACTGGAACTTATCAGCAGGAGTATGCAGTGAGAGCTCCTGAGACCTTTTAACATTGTAACAGAACCTGTGTCGATCAAAGCCCTCTATTATTAGATTCCTGGCCAAAATATGAAGGCTTCCATTAGCCACAAACAGAGCATCAATTTCATGGAACTTCAGGGAAGCCCCAGTTTTCTCAACAAGCACAGCACCACGCCTGTAAGTGCAGTGGTCAATTGTTGCATACTTCACTTCAGAAGCTGTGTTCGGCAGAACCTCTTTTACACATTCTGGTAGTGTGCTCCAGACAACGGGCTTGCTCTGTCCTGTATAGAGGCCTTCAAAAAGCTGGAAGGTGTGTAACTGATAACTCAGCTTCAGTTGGTGCCGCATTGCAAGCGTGTATGTCAAATTTCGGAAGTTCTTAATTGACATTGCCAGTTTCTTGAAGTATTGGTGTTTAGCTTCAAATCGCATTGACCAAAAGTTTTTCAGCGGCCCCACCTCACGAATAAACCTTGGGTAATGTACCATGAAATGAAGCTTTGGGATTACTGCAGCTGTGCTGTACTTTTGAGAAAATTCTGTTAAAAATGTCTGCACAAGCACTTCCAAGTAGGCAAGCTGACTGGAAGGTATTTGAGGAGCAAATACTATATCCATTATCTCGCGGTACTTTATTAGTATCTCCCAGTCGTCATTCTCTTCAGGAATTTTGTCTCCTAGAATTAAAGGTAGAAATCTTAGCAAGCACCATTTGCTCGATGCTGTGCCCTTCAATGAAGCATTGCTTGTGATAAACGACATGTTTATCTGCACTGGTTTGTTTTTTGAATCACATGGGCCATAGCGGAATGAGGATATTTCTGCAATATCCTGTCTAGATACTAAATTGCTAGACAAGAGTGAGTGAAGTACTTGGCGTAAGACACATTCCGCTCCACCTTCCAGAATGTCATGCATTATGTCTGGCGGTAGCTGGCGAGTGACATCGAAATATGGCAGTTGAAGCAGGGCAGATGCCTCATTTACTCCATAAATACGCCTGTTCACTAGGCTATTAACAGAAATTGCTTGGAGATGTGATAGGTGTCTACTGGCGGTGCGTGCCTGGCACATCACCTCGCTAGTAATGTCTGCCAGCTGTCTTGCTGACACCATGCAAAACCTGCATACTCTGCCACTGGAGAAGCAACATGAGAACCCTCCAATACGATTCATAGAGAGATTGTCACCACAAAAGCTAAACACAAACACTTCGACCTGTTTTGTGGCACCCCCAACATTACATGTCAACCCGTGGTTGCACATTTTCTTTAAGTCATCAACAAGTGGCTGCAGCACAGCAGTCAAGCTGTACTTTACATAAGCTTCACGAACAAGCAAAACCAGATATATGTTGTGAAGCTGGGACCTCTATTTCACATGGATGTTTAGCAAGCAGCAGTACACAGCTAGAAGTTTGTGCACACCTCGTTTAGAGCCTAACGGATTGACTACTTCTATCTCATCAGTGTAAAACAGAAGTATAACGGTGTGTGCACTGCTCTGTCCAATTACAGGCTGTAGGTGCTCTCTATACACAAGACCATCAGTGTAGTCTTTGTACAAGGTAGGCACAACAGGTTGAAACACAGGAGTGGACAAATAAGCAGCAATGTCTGGAACATCGCAAAGCACACGGAGCAGTTTCGGCACGGGCACGTATTGATACTTCTCATTTGGTCCAAGTATTTTTTGCTCGGGGGCAATGAAAGGAAAGTTCTCCTCTGCATACTGCTGCCGCTTGCGCTTGTCAGCGAGATCCTTGAAAATGTCATGCAAAAATCTACATTCCAATAGGTCATTAAAGACTGGTGAGGCTTCTGACAGTCTCATGGAGCACATAATCTCACTTGCATAGGCCTTTAACACAGTGTCAAAAACGAAGTGCAGTTCTGAGAAAAGCTTTTCTACAGCAGCATGAGGCAAGTTGTGACATTCAGTCGTGTTGAAGAAGAACCTCCATATAGCAGATTTTGCTTGCTTAACAAAACCACAAAAACCACCACTTGGGGAATCGGTCTCCATGTGCGCAGGATTCCCTTCATAATCAAACAGGGGACTGGCAGTAGGCATAGGGTTCTCTTCTACTGAAGCTAGCTCATTCTGTGAAGGTAGCGAAGGTACTTCACTAGCCTTCGGTTGGTGTGTCTCATGGGAGCTCGTGCCACATTCTTCAAGAACATTTCTGTGGCAACGGTACAGGTGTGACCGGTATGATGAAAAGATGGTGTAGCATTTTGCACAACCATCAATGCCACAAAATATACGAAAATTTGGCTCCCCACTGTGTACCACACCTATATGCGTGACCACTCTTGTGAACTGAGATGAAAAGTATGGGCACCTCGGACAGTACTTGACTTCCATTATTGCAGGTCAGAAATGCATTCTTGCCACTAACATGCGGGCATGCACTTGCATAAGAGAGCAGTGTGGGCTCCGTCCACTAACGAGAGGGCGCTATGTAGCTCTCGTCAATACACATCGAACGGCTCAGCGGCGCTGACGTTGTTCGCTGGGGGTGCGATTATGCGACGCTCGCGCGTTGCAAGATGTCGAGGCGACTGCGACGCGTACGGGCGTATACACTGCTCACTTCGAATTCACTTGAAAATCTTGCAGCATGTGAAGTACTAATAAAAGTCTATCAATTTCAGGTCGCACGCACTCACTATAGTACGATACAACTTAAAAAAAGGAAAAAAAACCAGCAGTTGGCAACATGGGCCCACGCACCGTGCGCGTCAGTGTTACTCCGCCAGCCAATCATGAAAGCAAACAAAATCGTCGTCACCCGACCTTTTCAAAATGGCGCCGTGCCTTCGATACCTACGGAGCGTCTGTTATTCTTGAGTCCTTTCGTCGGTATATGATCCATGATGTGCTCGAGAAGCATGGACAAAAATGTGTGGAGTCTCAGCGTTTCCATCTGCAAAAGGTCGCGGTACGGTTCATTTCGCTTCCGAGCCCCTTTTACTTGTGAAACTTCACTGAACTGAGTTGCAAAACTCAGGCTTGTGGCGCGCCGGGTTTTCTCATTGCAAGCGCTGGATTTCACCTCAATAAAGAATTGTCCTTTTCATGTTCCACTCTAATAAACGAATGAAGGCACTTATCCATTATTGTTGCCACCCTCGCTTTATTTTGGTAACATAGAAAGTTCCAATAAGGAATTATTTGAGGCTTCGCGGAGGTATAGTGGCTGCATGACGCGGCAAATGGAAGCGTGTATGGTACATCACAAAGAGAAACCTGCAGGACGGCCGCACACCTGCGCACCTTTTCTAGTCATCTCTTCTGTGGCGAGCGCGCCGTCGTCTGTTCCATCGTTCGCGGTAATGCTTCGGCTGGCGCAAAGTAGTGTATTTTGAATGATATAATATGAATGCATAATATATCGGGAATAAAAAATAGGAATAACAACTTATCTCTGTAGTTTATTATTTCCGTAGGATTCCCCCACTTCAACGAGTCTGCCAACGAGACAACGGACTCGGCGACAACGAGGTTGCGGAGAACAGAGACGTGCCTGCCGCGTATGAAAGAATTACGAAGCATTTTTACCTTGCGCGCAGAGTGTATCCACCATCTCATCTCTACCTTAGTAGGCGTCAGGCTCTTACACTGAGGCTGTTATAAGCGGAGACGTACGCTAATCTGAGCACCTTACACGCAATTTATCCAGATGTATTCCCCAACGACGCTTGCCCTGCATGCGGGCAAACAAAGCACACATACTCTGGGAGTGCAGCTAGGGCAACGCACATTGACTCCATACTACATCGGCCAGATGGGAGGCTGCTCTACACAGCCCGCTCGTAGCCGACCAACTCTTTCAGTAGTTCCATGCAGCGCTGTGGAAGCTACAGGCCCCCTCGGCCACTCAGGAGGGCGAACACGTGTTAAACGTATCCTTCCACGGCATGGCATTTGCCAACGTGTACGCTGCAGTGGCAGGAGCAGCCTTTGAAAGAGGTGGAGGAGGACGGAGTGAAGCTCCTATTGGCAGGAGTGACACGCAGGTGCGTGTCCGAACAATAACGATATTTCCTCTCGCCTCGGAAGAATTCTGCGCTCTGGCCTCGCGGCCTTGGCAGTGCTGCACGGAACTAGTGGAAACAGACTATATATGGGCCGTCCAGCAGGCCCGCAGAAAGGCCGACAGGCATGGCCCGGTCCCGACATCGGAGGCGCCCACTGCGCGCTGACGAGCCGTTCAGGACCTTATTAAAGTTTGCCACAGCCATACGCCATCAACCACGTGCGCCTACAAATGTACTCTTTTTTTCTTTCCCCCCCTTTACTCCACGTGCGAAATCTACCAACTGGCGTAACAACTTCTCGAGTTCTTCTGGTTTGTAGTGTCAGTGGCTAAGCAAGGGAACAGACAAAAACACGTTTGATACGGAACTAAAGTGAAGCACTAAATAAGTTATTCATGACTGAAAAGTAGCACGACGGAAAACGGCACAAATTGAAGAAGAGACGGTACGAGCGCAGACTGTCAGTTACTGAAGTTGTTATATTAACGAAAACCCTCACCTCATTACAGGCACAGAGACAAACGGCGAAGTCCTAGTCTAACAACAAACGAAAAATCCAGAAACTTGGACAAAATATCCGTACTTTATATAGCGTAATACTGTAAAATTTACATAGCCTGTAACATCAATGCGCTCATATGTGAAACCTCGTGTTTTTGAGCAGTTGCAGTTAGAATCTTAAGAGTCACATGTTTGATTACGGGCTCACTTGATACACTTTGCAACACAAAACTCGTTATTCTGTGCCACAGCGCTAGTGTGTTCGTGTGTCCTTGTTCGTCCTTTTCTGCAGAATGAACTGTAATTAATTCTTTATGGAGCCACACCAACTATATAGCCAGGTCAAAAGCTTTGCTACAAAAACTGTGACACAGCTGGCAGCTTTAGATGCTGTCATATATGCCTCCAAAGGTTCGTATTCATACTGCGTGTGTATACGAACCTCTGGAGGCATATATGACAGGCAGGTTCGTATACATACTAGTAATAATACACGCATGAACACAGACGAAGAGAAGCTAGACAGCTTGGCATAAAATCCTGGATACCCTTGAGAGCAAAGACGATATACGTGGCAGAATGCTTTACACTGCGTTCGTAGTGAAAATGATTGTACGAGCACTTGCACGTGATATTCCTCTTGGTGAATGCATGACGAAGTGTCCGCCGCGGTGGTGTAGTGGTTACGGTACTCGGCTGCCACCCGAAAAACGCGCGTTCGATCCCGGCCGCGGCGGTCGCATTTTCGATGGAGGCGAAAATGCCAGAGGCCCGTGTACTGTGCGTTGTCAGTGCACGTTAAAGAACCCCAGGTGGTCTAAATTTCCGGAGCCCTCCACTACGGCCATTCTCTCCTATCTCTTTCACTCCTTTTCCCCCACCCCCACGGACGCTTAGCCGTGCTCCCTACATGGGCTGCAGAAATTAGCGTCCTTTCCTAACCACAATCAATCAATCAATCAATCAATCAATGACGAAGTGTTGTGTCTTGAAATATCAAAATAATTGACAGGTGGGCAAGTTTGTACTTATTCATGACAGGCTTGCGCAACACACACGCACGAACAAGAAAGTTGACACCACGAGCCAGTTGTGAGTTTGCGCTCGTACGTGGTGTTTGCTTTCTTGTCCGTGTATGCGTTGCGCAGCCTGTCATATGAGTCTTGTGAGGAAGTGAGCTCTTCTAGCAGGTCAAGATAAGGGTGTATAGTTAATTAAAGCGCACATATATTGACATTTTCATCACTCGCGCGGCCGTTGTCTAGCACCGTATTGCGACTTCTTTTTTTCCAATGCGCGCGCCGCGCTACTGCTATTGCGCCGGCGCTCCATGGCTGCGTGGCGGCGTTAGCACGAGATTCGCACCCGCCACGACTTCGAACAACCACGCAACAACGACGAGGCCACAACCCCACAACGGCGGCGACACGCTCTCACCCTTTACCACGCGTTTCACTCCCCTTTAGTGTGTGTGCGCGCATGTGTGCTTCGCGCCGCAGAAGGCGCGAAAAACGGAACTATGCTGGTGCAATACCTATTATTAGAACACCGTTATATGTGCATTAATTAAAATTTTAAAGTATTTTAAGGTTTATTGCGCGCTTTTGTGGTAATTTATGATGAATTACGGGTAAGAAAAGAAACGCAACTTCGCAGACGGCACTCTGTGATTGGCCCTGGCCACGCACGGAAGCCCAGGCCTCCCTGGCATTGGCTGACAATTTCTGGCGCGCGCGCGCTTTTCTCAGTGCGCTGCGTTAGTTGGAATGTTCGTGCTTGTAAGTTGGCCGCGCGTTTCCACCTTCGCTAGCACGTCTGGGGTGCATGTTCTTGCGACATGACCTCGAAATGTCTTGTCGAGTTTCGCGATAAGAAGATAGTCGTTCGTTTCGACGAGGCACTGACGCAGCAAGAGCTTTTCTCAAACTTGGAGGCATCCGGAGCTTTGACCGTCGACACAGCGCAGCTGAGGCTTACGGTAAGTATGTACTGTGCGATTGCACGTTCTTCTGTAATTTTCTCATTGTGGTGCATTCTTAGCTGATGTCTGTCATGAGTTCATGCTCATGCAGAGACCTGTACGTATGTTGTAAGAAAAAGCGCGGAGTGTAGAAGCGCCTTAATTTAAGCAACCGTCAATATATATATATAATCTAACGATGTCTATTGTGTGCCGCAGTGAAAGGAAACAGTGTGAAACCCACATCGACCGTTACGATAAGTTTAACTGTGGTGTAGGCACTGAATTGTGCTTGAAACATTGCAATACCGATAATTAAGCCGCACAGGCCATTGTGAGTGGGTAAAGTTAGGCCTGCGAAATTTTCTGGAAAGATTTCTCGCTCTTCAAGACTGCGTACTAAAATCCCTGTCATCCAGCCTATATAGTATCGAAATCGATCGTGTTATCATGAGTTTGTTTTAGTCGGTGGAGATTCGCAGTTTAAATTAATTTTTGGAAACCTCATCAATTCACCTTTAATTTAACGAACTTTATTCAAAGAGCGGGTCTATGGTCGCATGAACCAATTCGATCCCTAACGAAAGCGCGAATAATTAACGTATACGCAAGCACATATATACGTTTAGCGTGGTAGGTAGATGCGTTGCTGAGGCAAAGCTTTTGTAGGCTATCGAGGATTTGGTGTTTGCGAAAGTTCTTCGTTTTATGTTTTTTTTTGAGTCTGTAAATTGTTGTTCCTTAGAAAGAACACTGCAGAAAGGATTTTTCTTTCCCCTCTCGAATTCCGCGCTGACGTGCAGTCCTGGCAGTGCCCATAAGTTTGGGAAATATGTTTTTTCGGCTTTAACATATCTTTTTAAATCATACGGACAAGTATACATTTTGCAAGTGCCTTTGCGTGTGATGATGTTGTGCCACGTGCAGTGGTAGTGACGACCAGGGTGGACATGTAGTGTCGGTGCGCTCCGCGATTCCTTGTGCGAGCCCACCAAGCCTTAAAGTCGGTGCCGTACGTGCATTCGCAATCGCTGTCGCGGAAAACTAGCCAGCCTTTAATGTGCCTTATGGCGTTTCATCGACTGGGAGCTACCGTAATTTGCCTCTGGGATATTAAAAAAAAATAAAAAAAAATAGCAGCACCTAAAGACGCGATCGACGTCACCCATCAGGAGTCTTAAGGTTACCAACCATCCCGGATTTTGCGCGAGATTGTGCCGAGTTTGTGGGGAGACGAAAGAAATCGTATGCACATTCAACCTTCTCAGGTAGAAGTGAAAGTAAAGCTGAGCTTCCGCGTGAAGTGCGACTACATTTACGAGTCTGCCATGTTGCGCAGCCAGCTGAAGTATATAATCACTGAAAGGGACCCTGCGACATTTTTTCGACTGCCATCCGGAGCTGGAGTGTGTGTAGTATTTGAATACTAAGAGGAACGCAAAAAGAATAATAATCGGTGCACGAGAATTGGAACTTATTAGTCCTCGAAGTTTAAGACGAGCAGACGGCCTCAAGAAACGTTCCCTTCCGAAGCATTCGCTCCCGCCAACTTTCATAATTGCTTCCAATCAGCGCGCGCCCTTCTCAATGTAGCCTGTACAAATTACCTTGCTACCGCTTTTTTTGACGGAGTTGTCATCGTGGTTGCAACAGCGATCGCAACATAGCACTAATAGCACCGCGAAGTTCTCTCGACCGCTTTTTGGCAACCTCATCTCGCTGAGCGCAAGGAAAAAAGAAAAAAAAGAAAAAGAAAGATCGTCTCCCGCGCTGGGTTGCCATCTCAACACCGTCACCCCCCGCGCCAATTCCGGCTGTCACCTCAGTTGAAGGCGGGCAATAAACAAGTTTCACGTGTTCGAGGCTATGACTTTTTTCTTTTTTTAACCACCGCGACTAATACGTACGTTTATGGGCCAATGGCAGCCTGTAAATCAGTTATTATTCTTTTTTGTTCTAAAAACAAGCAGTTGGCAACACGCGCCGACGGACCGCGCTCGTCAGTGCAATGCTTCCTTGGTCAGATTGGTCAGTGTTACGTTCCACCAGCCAATCACAGAAGCAAACGAAGTCGTCGCATTATGACCTTTTCAAAATGGTGCCGTGTTTATGCCTTCGGCACCTGCGGAGTGTCTGCTGTTCTTGGGTCATGTGATCAGTATAAGCCACGATGTGCTCAAGACGCATGGACAGAAGCACGTGGAGTTTCCATGTTTCCATCTGCAAAAGGCCGCGGTGCAGTTCATTTCGCTTCCGAGTCAGTTTCACGCGTGAAACTTCACTGAAATGAGTTGAAAAGTCTGGTGGCAGCGCTTGTGGAGTGCCGGTTTTTAGCATTGCAAGTGCTTGATTTCAGCTGAATAAAGAATTATACTTTTCATCTTCCACTCCAATAAATGAATGAAGACAAAAATTGCGCACCTAACCGTTACCGTTGCCTTCCTCATTTTATTCTGGAAACATGGAATGTTCAAAGAAAAAACTATTTGAACCTTTGCTGAGGCTGGCGGTTATGAGGGCATGGGAGGGGCTTCACTGCAGACTTGAGTTGTCCCCAACCAGAGAAGGGATCAATGAATGTAAAATGCGAATTGGCGTGTTGAGCCAATCACAATGCACTGCCACGGTCATCACTGCCATGCAATCAAAGGTCACTTCACGTAACAAAATTTGCTGTTGTGTTATAAGGTTCAAACAGAACCCCACAGAATACGGTTTCTTTGTTGAAATGAAATTAGAACCACTTGTGGTACTTCCGTTCTCGCTACAACATCCCCTCTTGCCGCAGTTCTAGTGGCATTGCCCAGTTCTTCATTGGAGGGGAGGGTCTTATAAGGCTGTGAGCAATATACAGGCTGTCATTTATATATATATATGGCCATTGCAGAAAGCACCGCCATGGCCCTGAAAACATAGCTGGGATTTTTGAGCATGATATATGTTTTTTGCACACTTCATTTAGACGTTTATGTTGGTGGACAATAGCATAGCTCGAAATATCAAAGTAAAGTGTACAAGAGACATATGTCATGCTCGAAAATCCTGGCCATATATATGTACATTTTGAAAATTACTAATTCCCTTGCACGAGGCAGGCGCTTGTTTATTAGTGCCACAGTGCTACAACTGGCCTTCTGAGGGCAGCGCTAGCCCCTCGTTAAATAATGGAGGGAGGGCTGGGACTCCCTTGGCCCTCCTTGACTTTAAGAACTGGCTACACCTTTGAACCACTAAAAACCACGGTTGCAGTTTTAGTGTAAATGTTAAAGTTCATTTGCATGATCATTTCTGAAGGGATGTCAATGCTTGGTCTAGTTTCGTTGCAGTCCCAACTTAGAATCGAGTTGAGGTATTATATAAGGCATGCACTAAGGTGAGCTAGTTTTGGTTAAAATTATTGCTGAGAAAATGCACTCGGCACCAGTGTTTGATATCAGCAGGAAAAGTAGCTTCGAAGCTCCCTCTGCGACATACACAAGTTGCAAAATCTGTAAATGAGGTTTCCTGCACTGTGAAAATTCATGCACAGTGACAAAGCTACACATCCTCGCTGCAATATGTGCAACAGTGTTTCACCACAGCAGCATTTCACATGGCCAGCCGGAGTGGGTGGTTTAGCTTCTGTGAAAGCCTATGCTGCATTCTTAAAGTAACATGGAGGAGAATACCATACGAAGCTATAGTGCACGAAAGGATTAGTTGAGAGGCTACATGTGCGTTTCAGTAGCAGATGGCTTATGTGCCAGCACATCCGCTACTGAAACACGCATGTAGCCTCTCAACTAATCCTTTCGTGCACTTTAATTTGAATTGAACCTAACAGCAGTGGCCCCGACGGGTGTCAACAACATTGTGCATGAATTTTCACTCTCTTGCAGCTCGCTTATTGATTGCTGTAATTCTGCTGTATGGACTTTTGTAGTTATATATCTTCAGTTCAGGCATTTACGACGGGTTTACATATATCGATCCCTTTACATTTGTAGATACTATAGCTCCTGCTCCAGCTGAAGCTGCCCGTGTTTGGATCCTTTGGAAGAAATGAAAGTGCTCTCTTGAGATTGACAATGGTGATCTAGACCAGCTTGAACAAATTTGAAGTGCCGTTGTGGCCTAAATATTTGCTGCATTTGCTGTATGAGTTGCACATAGAGCTATTCAACCTTTACAATTAGCAAGCTATTTGGAATGTAGCTGAAGATAGCTACTTAGCCAAGGCAAGTTCGTCCACCATGGGCCTCAGCAAGTAGGTAACTTTGTGGAAATTCAGCAAAAATCTTGCAAGCCTGGCCCACTTGCCTTGTCCAGTGCATCAAAAAATGACCCCAGAGCCTCTATATCGATATTACTCTACTTCTAAATCTGTTGCAGGTGAGAATAAAATTGGGTAATTTTAGACAAAAAGACATGCACTAGGTCATAGCTATTGCTGGATATGACTTTGGAGTTCACAGCTGATTAGTGTCATGATTTAGGGGCGTGGGTCCTTAAGGCGTGGGTCGTGCGTCCCCGATGTATGTAGTAGTAGTAGTAGTAGTAGTAGTAGTAGGTAGCCACCGGCGCGTGCCTGCCGGGAGGCACGCACGCGCCGAGGGCGAGCGCGTGGCTCCTGGCGCTCGCCCTCGCCGCGAGCGCCGGGAGCCACGCGCTCCCCCGAAAACTCGACACTGCCCCGGCAAACGCGAGAGACAACGTTGGCGCAGGCAGCGTCTCCTAGCGAGTTTCTTGATTGAGAAATACCGACTGCTCGCGTTGGAGAAGCGTTCACCGGCAACCAATATATATATATATATATATATATATATATATATATATAGGCACTGGATCTTGACTTGCAATGAAGTGCCGGTGGGAGATTTCACTTGTGCATTGTGCATAGTTGAACCGTGAGGATTCGTAGCATGCGCGTTAACTAAATTAATCCGGAACTCGGCACGATCTACGCTGAACATAACGAGCTTCGCCCACTCATCATCATTCACTCCGTGGATATGCTGTAATTTTTTTGTTTATGCTTGCCGTACTAACTGCACTTGCAGTTTCACTTTGGCCCTTTGGCTTCATTAATGGCAAAGCTGTCACATGTGGCGTGTGCTGCTGTCGGTGCTGTGGCAGGGAAGCTCTTCCTTAATTACCACCTGGCAGTGGCACTTCAGCATATGCCATGAAAAATGAGTGGCGAAATCTGTACACAGCAGTGTACCCCTAGGACACCTGCTGATTTGTAGAAAGTGGCAACATAGATGGTGACATCAGGTCCTTAGTTCTGGTGTAGGCAATTCAAAGTGAGCAGAAGTGTCAGGGTCTTTTGATTGCAGTTGGACAGAAAGTGGCGCTAGTCAGTACAGTAATATATAAAACCAAAGTTTTTTTCTTCAGTGTCCCCGTAATCATCTTGCCTTGTTACCTGGTTCAATAGACGTAGCAGCATTGTAACACCGATCTTCATGCATATGCTCATATGCATACGCTCTTACCTGTTGTGCAGTGCTGCTGTAGGCATTGCTTATCCTGTTTATGTCATTGTGTCATTGCAGGAAAAAATTGTACATTTGTGCTTTATGCATTACAATCGAAATGCTTTTTGTTTGAATTTATAGGTGTACGATGATGACTTCAGTACATTTGTAGACGTCACAGACGACTTCATAATTAAGGACAAGTTTAAGCTGCAGCTAAAAGAAGTGAGTGAGTATAGGTAAGTCCAGCAAGAGGCAGCAACAGCATGGAACTTTCTACCTCATCTTTTTTGCCAGCTATTGTGTTAACTTAGTGACTGATGTGTTATGTTTCAAGCTCAAGGATGTGAGTTCAGGCTCTGGCCACCATAGCAGCATTACGATGGTAAAATACAAGATCACTCGTAGTTAGCTACGCAGAACATTACCTCCCCAGTCAAAAAACGCCAATTGGTCCAACTGGATATACCAATTTCTAGCAAAGGGATCACAAATGGAGTGAACCGGAATCCAACTGGAGTGTTAAACTTCAATGGGACAGACCCACTGGACTTGACAGTTCCAACTGGCCACGCCAGTTGGCACAGAATTTTCCATTTGGCCTCCCAATCGGAATACCTGTGGTCCAGTTGGTTGCAAACGGTCCGACTGGGAACCCATTGGGAACCCACTGGGACAGTCATTTTCCAATTGGAGTATTTGGATTGTCCAATTGGAGGCACGATTACGGTTGATTCAAGCTTTTCCATCGTCAGAATGCTTGAAGATTACTGAGTCTGGTTGTTTACACAATATGAATTTGACATTAGGGAGTTGTTGGTAGGGCAGTTCTAATTGGGGGTCACTTTTTCATCATTTTGTATGTCCAGTCGGGAGTTAATTGGTTCAACCAGTTGGTTTCAATGGGTCTTCACTGACAACCCAAATTGTTTCAATTGGAAGACACGGAAATGAGAAACACTTTGAAACAAGAAAATAGCCCATATAAATATTTTTGCAGCTGTAACAACATTGATTAAATAAAAGATCTTTGTACTTTACTCAGGTCATAGGACCACAGCATTTCTTTCATCTTTGCATTAACGGATCTGCCAAAAAATTGCCTGTCTTTTGTAGAAACGTGGCACTACCATGCAGGTCAAAATACGCCTGATGGATGAGATCATATCCGAGTACTAGTAACACCAGTGGAGCGTTTTTTTTTTCGTTTTGCACTTCTCCACTGGAAGTTTTCTCTAATGTTTTCCTCGCGCAGTCAGACTGCGTCGAGTGCGCGGTTTCTATGGTGTGACAGATGAGATCTGTGTTAATGACCATAATTCACAAATAAAAATTTCATTAACATCCCACTGGGTGACCAGTTGGATCGAACTGGTTTGCAAAAGCAACCCAGTTGGGCAACCCATCAGATCTACATGGCTTACCAATTGGCCACCAATTAGTAATCTTATGTCATTGGCATGTTAATCTCAAAAACATAAGTCAGTCAGTCAGTGAAGAACATTATTGAGGTCCTGAGGAGCTTTAAGCCATTGGAGATCCCACACAGGGAGCTCCTCCAGCGGTGACGAAACATATGTGCACCCACTCAGTACCCCGTCCCTCTGGCAGCACAAAGCAGGTGTGTTTTTAAAAAAATGAGGTTTGCAGAGCTCCTTTCTTGCCAATGCAGGACCTAAGGATTGCGCCGCACAGCCTTTAGTGAAGTGAAGAATATCGGCTGACTTAATTCTCACGTTAACGATGAAATCAGAGCGATGCCAAGCCCAGTAGCACGCTTCCCGACAATACAGCTAGCACACACTGTCATAGCAGACGACGTGGTTCAAGGCTGCACGCATTGCGCGTCTGTGCCTGCGCCAGCTGCCGCTGCTGGCCGACTCCAGCGCTCGCTGCATCATGGCCGCATCGTGTTGCAAGGCGCTCAGAGATTTCCCCTAAGTGTGAAACAGACTGTACATACGTAGTTAATGGCCGCTTTTAACTTAAGAATGTTTATGCTGCGTTGCCACCATGTTTACTACAAAATAGTTAACGAACAAGTTATGGTGTTTACAATTGCTATTTTAACTTACTTTTTCAGAGTTGTTGATGTGTTGGACACGGCTTTGGAACCAGTGACGACACGAGTCCTGTCTGCACCTATGTTGTACACACTCCCATCAGTACCGCTTGATATCCGTATAGCCGTTGAAGCACATCAGCAGGGGATGCACTTTGACA
Source organism: Hyalomma asiaticum (assembly GCA_013339685.2). Classification (NCBI taxonomy): domain Eukaryota; kingdom Metazoa; phylum Arthropoda; class Arachnida; order Ixodida; family Ixodidae; genus Hyalomma; species Hyalomma asiaticum. The sequence goes on along the minus strand of JABSTT010002164.1, from coordinate 29,270 downwards.
AGAGGCGGCGAGTGATCCAGTGGCTATTTCATGACCTCTCTTCATATGGAATGTAAGTGGATGTGTATGTTAAGTCTGCTTTTTTTACACCCACATTATCTTGTTGCAATGAAAAGCATGGTGTGGCACTAAGTAATCACCTTGCTCTCTTGTTGCACTTTTTTCAGACCTTTACGGGGAATAATGTGTGTTTCTGCCATGTGTGTGTGTAAAGTTTTGTTCAAGCCGTCAGTGGAACTTATTTAGCTTTGGTCAGTGCAGCCCAATTTTGATTGGCAGTTAAAGATGCATATATTGTGGCCTCTTCCTACTCTAGTGACTTTCCTTGAGGTGTGAAGTAAGGTTAATTATGAATCAAGCAAATTATTTTTGTGAGATTCTGACAGTGTGGTGTATATGCTAACAAGACCACTAAAACGTCCAACATTCAACTTGATCAGGTTGGCACACATGCTGCTTGCTTTTGTAAACGTGAGAAAGTTTCAAGAACAGTTCTCAGGATGTGCAATGAAGTGTATTGGCTATACTATTTCAAGGATATTCATGAGATGACAAAGTGCATCAGTAGTCATTTTTTCGCAAAGTGAAATGACCAGATGAATAGTTGCAACCAGAACCATGCTGAGGTGTTCAGGCTTGTACATTCTCTGATAACAGGAATTCACAATGCTGGAATTATACAGGTAATTGCAATTTTCAATATGAAGAAAGCTGAGAAAGCTTTCACAGCGCTCACTTTGAGTTCCTTCCTTGCCAAACCTGGTGGTTATCCTTGTATGTGCCCATGTGGCTGGCAGTTTATATTGACAGTACAGGCCAATTGGAATATGTTATTAAAGCTCTTATGACAACGCAGAGTATCACGAGGCTTTTATGCAGCTATGCAACATATATCACTTGTTCATTTGTTTTTTTTCTTAAAAGCAGAGATGCTCTTAAAGCACCATAGTAAAGAATGCTCCAAGAGTGCAGAAAGCTTTTAAAAGCAGCAGAACAAAGCCTCCTTATTGACCAGTTATGATGGCATGGCACAGCCATGAGGAGCTTCCATGATCATGTTAAACGGCTTCTATGGAGGCAATACAGCATGGCACAAGGAGAAACAGTCATCTATGTATGGTTGACTGAAAAGTGCCATGCAAATTTTGCATTTCACATTGAGAAAGCTGTGGTACTGCGTGCTTAAAATAATTTGATGTGGAATGCAACTACTGTATTTGAAGTTCGTATATCATCAAACGATTATGATTTAGTTGAATATGGGTTTGTTGCACATTACATGACACCAAAATGTATTTTATGTTGTCATGCTGGCATGGAAGGGAAATTTTAAGTACCAGAAGTTTCAATAATGCAGACATGTCAGGCTTAGCTGGATTTTGGTTTTACAAACATGTTATGCTCAGAGTCTGGATTTGTGCAGATTTTATTGCTTACTGTGGGCAGATCTTAAAAGCAACTACTGCATAAAGTATGAAAAAAGCAGCACAATTCTGCAGCCAAGGTGCACAGGTTTAAAATTACTATTAGATGGAAGTTATATATTGCGAAGCATTGCACTTAACTAAAGACAGATATGGATATTTTAACTTATGCAGAACTGTGCCACACTCCTTGAAAACGAAGTAATCTTACCCCAAGAACTGTGTATATACACATGTGTGTGTGTGTCGTCACATCCATCTGCTCAGTACAGTTAGTTTCACGTTCATTTATGTTGTGCTTTCTTTTGTGTCACCTGGAGTAATTCTACTTGCAGTACTCAATAAGGTGCCATTTCTTCTCTCGATTTGTTGCTTTGAGTTTCCACACACATTATTTTGTAGTCACTGACCTTTCTTACGAAATGGATTTTGTTTAGGCAAACAGGATATCTGTATGAAGAAGCAGCAAAAGCACTTGTCAAAAGGTTTCCCAGTTTGGCTGACAGTACAGGAACAGGATATGTAAGTTAGATAAATTTATTTTTCATGTATTCATTGGAAAATTTTTGTGTCATGAAGTATTACACACTTGCATGAAGTGCCCTTAGTATGCTTACACTGTTTTAATTATTGACAAAGGAGATATAGTATATTTAACATGCATGTCTTAGTGATTGATTTCTGATTCCACAGAATTATGCCCTGGTCATATACTGAGTGTCTCAGCAAACATTTTCAAAATTCCTGAAGACAGGTTTATAGAGGAAAAAAGCTAATTCTCTCAACCAAGCTGTCAGCTTAGGCAAGTGTCTATGATTGGGCAGAACATGTAAATAACACAGCTAATCTACTAAAATTATATAATAAACCTTCTAATTAAGCAGTGTTTGCAGCTTGGCAATGGTGAGTTAGTGCCCACAGAGACAACGCTGCCATATTAGTTTTTAAAACACAGAAAAGCCAGTCTCTGAATTTCTGTACCTCGTGAAAATGTGACTTTCAGCACATGAAGGAGGGTCACAAGTAACGTGTAAACACAACATCCTCTGGGGACATGTTTCAAGGATTGCAGTGGCCAATTCGAAATGCATTTGCTTTCAAAACTTGTGGCGCTGCAGTTTGCGATGACAACTAGCCTTTCTCTTGCACCCAGCAAATAAGCAAAACATAACTTCTATGCTGAGTGTCCAGGTGTTGTTGGTATTGGTCTCGAGATCGAACACAGATCGGCGCCTAGCGGCGAATGGACGAAGCTTCCAAGTGTGGATAGCTCCTTGTGTCGTCTGCTAGCCACTGCGCTTTTACAAGCCCGCATATGCCACACATATCCTCCAATATCTTTATTCCCTGAGCCGGTGCAGTGTTGAATGCTATTATGTATTCTTATCCAAACATAAAAGTATGAGTTACAGTATCATTCGTCCTTGCGCTGCAGTCTTTCCTCTTTCTTAATATCACTGAACGCTGGGTCGCGAGCGTGCTATGTCTTCGTCACACCGCCAGTTCAGCAGTTATTTCAGTTCGGCTGCTGCTGTGCATTTCAAGTGTATATGGCAAAGTGCACTTAGCATCCTTCTGAATAATTTAAGCAGGAAATGAACGTGTACATGCAGTGCTGCAGTGATATCGTCTCGTCATATGTTATTGTGAGCACGACGGGAAATGTCAGACGTTTTTTGCTTGAAGAACACATCTTTTTTCGTGTGCGTGAAAAAAAAACAACCTTTTGTCACAGTCACGTGAGTAATCATGCGAAGAAAGTGATGTGTATGAGTATTAAAACATTTACTCAATGTAGGCGTGTGCCAAATATCGTGGTATAGTACACAAGTGGCGTATACAGTCATGTAGCTTGACTAATTGAGCCATTGAACTGCCTTGTGTTTAATGGAACATGACATGCAAGGGACCCTGAAACGGTTTTGGTGGTTTTGTAAAACTGTGTTGCAGCGATAGCCCGTCCTGATCATTTGCATAACAATATCAGGACTCTGCGTTAAGCGTGTAATTTACTACGATCTCTTACGCACATCGTAAGAGATCGACGCGACTCGACTCAAAGCGTTCTCTACTGCCCCTTCCTCGGGACATGTGATGGGTGCCACGAAGCACGAGCCATGAGACGTCACGAGCCCCAAGGGCCAGCCAATGGTATCGTTGTGCCATCTGGCGGCGTACACGCGAGTCGCCGGCACAGTATTACAGAGGCCAGCACTGCCGAGGCCGGTGACCTCAGTAAAGACATTGCGGCGCTAAGTCACTGCAGAGGGCTCAGCACAATGGCTGACGTGGGAGGCGCAGTCATCGCTAGCGCGCACTCCACACCTGACTTAGTTGAGGAGAAACAGCAGTGGTAAGGAGGAAAGCAACAGAAATAAGCCCATAGCTGCCTTAGCGCACGCTGCTTCGCTTTATGGTGTCAACGATTTTACAATTGTGCCTAATCAGTGACACAATGTCAAAAAAAACGTTTCAGGGACCCTTTAAACGCAAGTATGCGTGTAAGTGTTACAGCAGAGTACACAAGCTGCTACTTCAACTCAATGTGCCTTGACAGTCCTTTTTTGTTGTACAGTTGCCGACCGTTTATTCGGACTCGACGGGAACCGCCAAAAAGTCCGAATAATCGAGAGTCCGAAAAAAAAAGAATTCGCCAGAAAAAAGTACTTTTATGGTCCCAGTGGACGGAAAAAATTGTCAATGCGCGACTGTACAGATGCATGTTTGCGCGCCATCAGGTCAGCCTGTATTTCCGACAGTGTCTGGCTATCGCTATAGGCAGAGAGGAGCGTAGTCAAGGCCTGCGACAAGTCCGCCCTCGATGGCTGTGGCGTGGGCGGTGCGTCGTCGTCATCAGAGTCGCTGTCCATTTGCGGCAGCTCGAGAACCTGACGGACGATCTTATCATCATCCAACTCGGCACAGGGCAGGACGGCACTGTCAAAGTCAACAAACTGTTCAAACGTAGCGGCGGGGATATCGATCCCACTGGCACGTAGGTCGTCGATAACGTTCGTGTCAAGCGGCAGCTCAGCCATGGGGTCGGGGCCTTTGGCACTGTCCTCATCACCAAGGACAAATCCTGCATGGCGAAAGCAGTTGCGGATTGTGTCCGCCGTCACTGCCTTCCAGGCATCAGACAGGATGCCGATGGCCGACAGCACATCCACAACGTAGTTCTTGCCGCTGTCCACACACAAGAGCACACGATTCAAAAGGCACGATCGGTAGTGAAACTTTAAGTTCTTAATCACGCCCTGGTCCATGGGCTGCAACACACTTGTTGTATTTGGAGGCAAAAACTCTAAATTAATCGCCTTCAGGTTGGTTATGTGCCCGTGGGCACCGCAGTTATCGACGAACATGAGCACCTTGCGGTTCTGAAGCTCGTATTTTCGGTCCAGCTTCCGGACATATTGTTCGAAAAGATCCTGGGTGATCCAGGCCTTAGAGTTTGCCTCATACCAGACAGGCAGCCTCTTGACCCCTTTAAAACATCTAGGATGTTTAGACTTTCCTATGACGAGGAGTGGAATCTTCTCCGTTCCAGACATGTTGCCTCCCGCGACAACTGTCAGACGCTCCTTCCTATGCTTTCCCCCGTGGCAGGGCTCCCCGGACAAATCAAGCGTCTTGTCAGGCAACATCTTATAAAAGAGGCCCGTCTCATCGCAGTTAAAGACGTTGTCCGGAGAGTACTGGCGTAGCAGTGCACACAGCTTGTCTGCACGGTAGTTCGACACAAGGGTTATGTCGACAGCCCCACTTTCGCCACACATTCGCTTGAATGACAGGTCGTACCTTTTTTTGAAGTTCCGGAGCCAGCCATCGCTGAATTTAAATCCAACAATGTCCATGCGCAGGGCGAGCGTCTCTGCTTTTTGTCTTAGCAGATCGCTAGACACGGGTATCCGCTTAGCTACAGTGGCGCTCAGCCACATGTTCAGGACCTCTTCCAGCTTAGGATGGCTGCCATCGCGGAAATTTTTCTGCTTCCCCGCAGACACTTTTTCCGCTGCCTCCAGGATCTTCCCCTTGTTCTTCAAGTAGTCGGAGACGGTTTGCTTTGAAATGGCGAACTCCCGAGCAACTTCGCATTGAGGTCGGCCGCTTTCCACCTGACGAATAATGGCTGCTTTCCTCTCCATCGTCAGAGTCTTGTAATTGCCTCGTCTCTTCGGCGCAGATGGCACGGGTGGCGAAGGAGCCATTTCGCACTACGCGATTGGACGAGATCGAACAAGCAAAGCACGCCTAACACACAAAGCAAAAGAGTGAGACTTGAAACGTAGCTGTTGACAAGGCCTAGGTCAAGTAACAACTGACAACGCAAATGCCGAGCAGCACCGAGACCGAGTTCCAAGCACACTGGCTTGGCTTGGCCTGCTGTTCGACCGCGGTACCGGACTGGCTAAATCCGAAACACGACAACCAGTACTACGTGCAGCCAACAAAAGTAAGCCTTCGAGATCGGCAACTGTAACTTGTAGGTGCTGCGTGGATTTAGACACCAGCAATCCAACCATAGCAAGCGCGCCCTTTCAGTACTGGCAACCTAGCAAAATGTAAACATCGCGGCCAGCTTGTCATGACCGTGTCGTGGCGTTTTACGTCGAATCTGATCAAGCCGCCGGAGTCCGAAAAATCGAACGGCGCGCTGTAGAACGTCCGAATTACCAGTCGTGGTTATACATTACTTCAATGGGACGAGTGGCGGTGCCGCGAAGGTGTCCGAATAAATGAGCATGTCCGAATTTTCAGCGTCCGAATAAACCGTCGGCGACTGTAGCCAAAAGGGAAAATGAGCGAGAACGCAATATTAAACTCTTTCAGTCACTTAACAGCGGTGCCAACATTTTAGACGGTAGAAAACCTAAGTGTGATGAAAGAAAAATAGACTGAAAGAACCGCTGAGGAAGCCAGACTGCAAGGGTGGGTGATGTCAGTGCCCCGTTGAATGGCATATAACGCTTCCTTCAGGTGCAATAAAAACATTTTATGTGATTACTGCACTGACATGAGATTGAAGGACGTATATATTACTATTTGGCTGTAATTAATGCTTTTATTTAGCTAAAAGCTGCCTAAAACTGCTGACAACAGAGCGCTGCTGTGTACATTTCAATGCGCGCCGGCGAATGCCTATCCACACTCACACAGTGACAGTGCTGCCATCTACATGTCGATCTCGAGACCAGTAGGGAGAATAGCACATTGTACAATTCAAATTGGCCACTCAAATCTTTGCAACACATCACCATAGGAAGCTGCATTAGCACATGTGACCTGATGCTCTTCATGTGCTTAGTTTTCTTTCAGTGCCCGGGTTTTCTCACATTGCAGATCTTCAGGCCATTCTTTTTAAAAAACTGATATGATGTCGTCTCCTCTGTGACTAAGTTGCCATTCGCAATAACCTAAATCCTGCTGAGTAAAAAATTAGCTAAGAAATTTTATTTATCCTGCTAACTAATGAACACTTTATTGACACTGTGACACCTGTTGCAGCTAGCGATTTCATTCTGAAGAAGCTTGCTGTTTTCCTCGGACAGCCTATTTCTAATGTTTGAAAGGTTTCACTGGAATACCTTGTACAGTGGATTCTTGTTAATTAGAATATTATGGATACTGCAAACTAGTTTGACTAAAGAATAGAAGAGGCTCTTTGGGAATAGCATCTGACGACTTGGGTGCTAGTGCAGGCCTTGCCACATGAGAGAATGGTGAGGATGTTGTTATTAGCAGTACAGTATATAGCATAGGGAGACGGGAACTTGCATATTTCCTTATATTAGTCGCCCTGATTGTAAGATAGTGTGCAGCATCCTCCTTTGGGTGGTAAGTAGAACGCTGACGGCAAGCACCCACAGGAAAAGAAATCAGGATAGCGCCTGGCCGTGGCACATAAAGCCACGACTCGTTCTGACTTGGTTTCGATTAGACTGAGCTGTTGATTTCCCTCGCTCCTGGGCCATAAGCTTAAGCGCAAATTGTAGCCATGATCGGGAAGAATGGGGAGGTTTGAAGTGCAGTGGAGTGTAGGAGAGAGTTTGTCAGCTTAGCTATGTCTGCTCTGCGTTGCAGAAGTCCTAGTGACTGAGTGCATGCACTCAGCACTTTATGTGATGCAGCTAATATGCAGTGAGGAGCAAAAGTTAGGCAGAGTGACCAACCAAAGATGGCTGGTCACTCCGTGTGCCCAGATTGTCCTTTTCCTGGTGCTGGAAGCTGGAAGTGGCATTATCTCAATGTTTCAAAGGCACATGGAAACAAGGGGCAGTGTATCAGTCCAACGTGCCTTTTTTTGTAAAGGCAGTCCAAATTAATGGCATATATAGTGTTATAACTGTTGGGCAGTTCTTGTAGCCCATATTTACAGCTTCACAGTTATTCTCTATTTACAGTTATTCTCTACTAAAATGCATTCAACTCTGCAATAACCTAGCATGCAACTATTGAAATCCTGCTGTGTTGCATTTAGCAGTTCTAATACTCTGCAGTTGCTGCACGCTTACAGGCAAATATCTTTTTCTTTTGATTAGCAAGCAGGGGCACTATTGTAACATAAGATGGTTGATATTGGGAGGCCTGTGATACACGCAAAATGAAAATATGACATTGTGTTTTCATGTAATGACCTGTAGCACCCTGTATTTCCTCTGATCACTACAGCAGCTATCTGATGCATAATTGGCTTTATTTCTGAAGGCATGCTTCAGTTAAAGTGGTACTGTTAGAAGCAGTGCACTGTTTGCTATTTAAGTTGTACAGAATCAGTATTTATAATTGAGGAAGTTTCAACATAGTGTTTTAGAATGGTAGATTTGCAAGTTTATAGCTGTGTTGTGCAGTATAAACTGTATTCTCACCCTTATTTTCTATATTTTATGTTTTCAGGATTCTTGGAGGGAATGTTTACGATTTAAAGCAAAATATGAGCGTCGGAAAACCAGAATTCAAACCGGGGAAACAGTGCCCATCAAAAAAACACGCTCAAATGCCACATTGGAAAGTGAGCCAATGCCGAAAAGGATCGCTCGACCAACTGTCGTATGCACCAATTGCCCTACTGGTTTTGCATGTTGTGTGAGAAGTCATTTTACTAATGACAGAATCAGCATAATGATCTTCTCTCTTTAGGTTGCTCAAGTGTGGGACAGTGACGATGAAGATAGCATAAAAAGCCATATTGAAGCCATGAAAAAAGAGATGACGAGACCAAGGCCAGACCTTGTGTATCTGAAAGACTGCATGGTCAGAACATTTGTGGCAAGACGAAGCTGGATCGAGAGCAAATGCCCTACAGTAGGATCCATAATTGATGAATATCCAGCGCTGCAGTTGAGCTCCATGGTAATAATTTTTATGCTGCTTCCTTAGTGGAGCTTTATGGTGCCCTTTTTAACCACATTTTCTGTGTAACTTGGTGCTAAAGTGTTCTTAACATTGTTCAGCTTTGTTATATAACACTTTATTACCCTTTCTTATAGCCATGAAATGTGGTAACTTTTGTATGTCACCGAGGGTAGCTGTGATAGGGTGCAGCAATTTTTAGAGTCTACCTGCTTGCCAGACAGGAGAGGGTAACATGCATGTGCACGCCTGTAGGCTTTTAAAAATGGGGATTATACATATAGACCACCTGGCGAAGAATGGGAAGCACCGCTTAGGCAGTGACTTAGTTACACCGCTTAGGCAGTGACTTAGTTTAGTTGCTGTTTAGTTGCTAATATAGATTTAACAGTTTGGCATTGTACGCCTATGTGGATGTGTACACCTATGACTTCTTGTATACTTTTATATGTCTTATAAAATGCTGTAAACACGTGAAATGCCAGGCACTATATGACAGTTCAGTGTCTTGTTCATGATTTACTGTATGAAAGCTAGGATGGATGAAAGGAGAGGTGGCATGAGATTTCACGATATCCAATCTTTTGCCTGCCTGTTTTGCACTGTTGGCTGTAAATGTGATCAACAAGGGGGGAACGGGGGGGGGGGTCGTCAAGTGGGTTATGCTCCCCCACTATTTAGGGAACGGCGGAAAGTTTTAGAAATTGAAAAGTAGCTTTAGTTGTCACTTATAGCCCCCTGAGATAGTGAATGATTTGACCCGATCTCAAGCTGCCTGTCGGAATTGCCCCTGCTCTGTAAAATGCAGGGTCTCATCAACAGCCAGTCTTTGTGGCATGCTAATATGTTTGCTTTCTACTTTGTGTCAATTGTTATACACCTTTCACACACCCCAATTTTAAAGAAAACTCATCTGCACAGCTGTAATTATAGCTTGAGTTTATTGATCTTAATAGTTGTCATTATCGTTGCATGTTTCTGTGCAATTCAGATCTAATTGTCTAATATGCCGGATGGGGAGTGAGGTGGGCGGGGAGTTGCTCGGATGAGAATTGTGCCTTTTCATGCACGACCCTGTGCATGCCTATGAGCGTCTCCTTTAGGTGTCAAATATTAGGAACAGTTTCACACATATGCAATCTCGTCAGTCATGCACAGAAGGATGTGGGCAAAGTTACAAAATATTGCATGTATATCAAGGACAGCTGAAGAACTCGTATCCTGAGGCGTGCAGTGCAGTCGACAGCTCACTCATACAAATGTTTCTCCTCCTTCAGATAAAATGACAGAAAGATCAGCATGCAAATGTTTACTGCAGTTGCTTAAAATACTTGTTGCCATGCGTTAAACTTCACAAGCTCACATGTAAGCAGTAATTTATGCTACCAAACGTGCATTTTTCCTCTTTCACATGTTCCTGGAAGCAATGACCTGTGCACAATCCATTTTGCCAATATACAACCTACTACATGTCAAGGGGATGGAATAAGCTTGATCTTGTCATTGAGGCCCTGTGCCTTATGACACCATCCCTCTAACATGCAGTAAGATGCACATAGGCCAATTTATGGGGCACAAATCACTGCTTCCAGGAACATGTGCAAGTGGCCAAGAAAATGACTTTACACATTTGGTGGCATACACTGCTGCTCATGCTTATAAATTTGGATTTGTGGTGACTATTGTTTTGGGTAACAGTGGTAGCTGTTCTACATTGAACCTTCATGTTTATTTTATCAAACACAACTGAAATGTGTCAGTGAGCCATCAGTTGCACTGTATGCCTCTTGATTTGAATTCTTCAGCACTCATGTACACACAGCATGTCATGTGATTGTGTCTGCATATATTTCTCCTGAAATGATTGATAAAATGCATAGGCATGGGGAAGAATTCTACATATCAGACAGTAGAAAGTGGCGTTTGTCTTCATATTCTTTTCTTTCTGTATATGTTAATCTTATGTACAAATCTTTCAGATAAGTTGTATAATAAACCAGCCAGTCAGTTTTTTTTATAGCCTGACAGAGCTTTTAGTGCAATTTGTGATGTTTTAATTTTAGCTGGGGGTTCCATTTGTTCAGCTGCTTTATTGCTTAAATTCCAGGGTACATAAAGATGGTTTGTTTTGTTTTTACTTGTCACAGTAGAAATTTGGCTAGTTTATTTATGATGAATGAACAGGTCGCAAAATACTATTTAGAACAGGGAATGTCGCAGGAGCCAACATTTCGACAAGTGGACTCGTCTTCGTCACTTTCAACAAGTGGACTTGTCTTCGTCAGGGCCCTGACGAAGACGAGTCCATTTGCCGAAACGTTGCCTCCTGTGACATTCCCTGTTCTAAATAGTATTTTGCGACCTGTTCATTCATCATAAATAAACTAGTCAAATTTCTACTGTGACAAGTAAAAACAAAACAAACCATCTTTATGTACTCTGGAATTTAAACAATAAAGCAGCTGAACAAATGGAACCCCCAGCTAAAATTAAAACATCACAAATTGCACTAAAAGCTCTCGCTTAGTCAGGCTATAAAAAAAACTGACTGGCTGGTTTATTATACAACTTATCTGAAAGATTTGTACATAAGATTAACATATACAGAAAGAAAAGAATATGAAGACAAACGCCACTTTCTACTGTCTGATATGTAGAATTTTTCCACATGCATATGCATTTTATCAATCATTTCAGGAGAAATATATGCAGACACAATCACATGACATGGACTCGTCTTCGTCAGTTTCGACAAGTGGACTTGTCTTCGTCGAGGCCCTGGCGAAGACGAGTCCATATGTTGAAACTTTGGCTCCTGCGACATTCCCTGTTCTAAATAGCATTTGCGATCTGTTCATCGATTCAAGCATCCATCTTTTCCTGAGCTTCTCTTCTTGTTTTCATTTATTTATTTATTCAGAATACCTTACAGGCCCAATTCTGGGCATGATCAGTCACACATTTCTAGCATGGCTAGCAGGTAGTGCTGATGGTTTAGTACATTTGAGTTGTAGATTTGGCATACAGTATCAACTACATTAGCTGTTATTAGGCAACCAACAGCGACCAACAACACACCCAGAGTACCTGTAAACTATCCTGAGTGAGAGTGTAACCTTGTCGTTTCTCCACTTTAGAGCAACATGCCGGTCTAATTAACTAACAAGCACGTCTTAATTTTTTCTTCATTAAGCTTCAAAATGAGTTTAGGCTGCAAACTGAGGTTGACCTGTACGACACCATGACACCACTCCTGCGTGCCATTGCCAAGAAGGTGGTCACCATTGCCCGGAACAAGCGCCATCTCGAGCTATTCCTGGAGGATTTTGAAAAACACTTGAAAGAAACTACTGAGGACAACAGAGATGGTAAGTAGGGTTTTCTATTTTACAAATGTGCTATTCCTTGTATCTGTCGTGCAGATCATGCTAAGGAAAATACATATTAAGGCTTCAGAATATGTGCTACACATAGTGGATGCTGAAATGAACAGCTTGGCCATATTTTGTAGTCATGTGTGGTGTGCAGAGTTCACGAGCAGAACACATTGCCACTTTATTATGAGCCATTTCTACAGAGGTTCATCCTTTGTCTTCAATGTTGCTCCATTTTGTCAGAGCAGATTGTCCCTCCCCTCCAGCAGCTGACATAAATCAGAGCATAATTTGAGTCAACTGCACTTGTTCCTATTGTCACCGTGTATAGTAGCTGCAGTTGATTAAACAGGCTAATGTAACCAAGGACGTTTCAAGCTTTGATACGTGAGATGCACTTCCACAAGAAAGGAACTGTCAGCTGGTGAACCTAGCATGCCCACATACATACATTCAAGGGAACTATGCCAATGTTGTTTTTTTTTCAGCTTTGGGGCCTTTATGTATCTTTTTTTTAATTAGTTTTGAATGCCAAATAGGGCCTGGAAGTTTTTGTGTGTAGTGCACTGACCTGGGCACACTAGTGGCAGTTTTCGTGCTGTGCCGCTGCTACTGCCACTACAGGGCGTTGTCATATCTGTGCGAGTACACGCTGTGAACCTGTGACGAACCCTGGTAACTTCGTGTATACTTGACAGAATCAAAAAGATTTTGTGCCAACATAGTATTCTTGACGCAATAAGCTCCTACAAGGAGACCGTTCAGTGTTTACTTGAAAAGGTGGTTAAGGACCTTTTTAAAGGGATTGTCCGGTGACATTGTAAACATCAAGAACTGTCAGGTGTATCAAGTACTTGTGCATGAGGTAACACAAGGATGACTTTTCCGAGTAAGCTGGAGCTTTATTCAGCTTTCTATTTGCGTCTGTACGAAACTCCAGCAGAGCGCCTGATGAGCGACGGCTGTTGTAACATGAATTCACATGGAACCGTGCTGGGGACTCTTGAAGCCATCTACCTTGTACTTTGTTGCACAGTTGGTCGCGCCTATGCCTCAATGATTAAACAATTGTGAATAAAAGTCACTTTATTATTATTATTTCAACAGCTGCAAATTACATGTGTGGTTATTGCACTTTGAAATTGATGCGCTTTGCCTCCGGTGCACTGCTGTGACAGCGCTTTGCTTTTGGTGTTTCATGGATTTTTTTCTCTGCACGTTTTTATTGTTGTTCGGGCCTGTATGTATTAAGGAAATAGCTGTGATAGTTATCTGGTGCCGTCAAGTAGAGACAGCACTGGTTCCAACGATGAAGAGTATGAATCTCCACTTGCGTTAAACTTGCCAGCAAGCCTGCCAGTCAAACGAAGCGACGAGAACAGGGGAGCATGAGCATTTCAATAAGCATGTTCTAGAAATCCAGGCTGTGTGCATAGAAACAAGCATGCCACAGTCGCGGAATATTTTCCATGCATTATCATTTTCACATTTCACAGTGAGAGGCATTTGTCGGCATCAATTTTTACATTTGTTTTGCCTAGATGGTAACTTCCTTGAGGTCGCAATCACCAGTTGCACATAAACAACGCGAAGACTTCTGTCGAACTAGCTGGTGCTACCCAGAGAAAGCTGCACAGCTATGCTCACCTTCAGGTCAGGCCCGTGCCAAGAGGGGGGGGGGGGTGCCCTCCCAAAACTTTGGTTGGGGGATAGTGTTAAGAACATTTAAGCCTATTAATAATGTTGCATTGAAAAAGTCACTTGGTGTACATACTGCAATCTTAACCAAAAATAAATAATGAAAACATGATTTTTCTCTAGTCAAGTTCTTCAGCAAGTGGGCCCTACCCGACAAAAAGTCCTGTCTACGGGACTGCTTCAGATACATTGTCTTTTCTCTCTACCGCATGCTTCAGCCATAGAAATGCTTGGTGCACAACAAAATCAAGAGATCTGATGCTTTAATTACTGCGTGACCGAGGAGGGCAGCACACCTCTGTGTGTGGTTCACATTATTCATGCGGCCTTTCCACTTATAGCTACCTAAAAAACTCCCAGCACATGCATGTAAAATGCACTGAGTGTCGAGCGTTCGGAAACCAGTTGACGTGATGATCAGCGGCAACCCACTCAGCCTGTGGGCTCTCATCGCAGGTAAACTTGCGAAGGGTCTCCACCCTTCCACATTAACGTTACGGAATCAACCAAATTGCAGAAGTAGAAAAGAAGGAAAATGTGGTTCTCTGTACGAGTCTGCATGGCACAAAAAGCACGACTGCCCGGCACGGGGGCCACGGTACCCTGTGGCATCACGCTCACTGTGGCCAGCTCTTGTTCGCTGCGCACGATTTTCAAAAAGTGCTGGATTTGATATTCATTTTTTAATTAACTACACGATTTCCTTAGTGTAAGCTGGCTACAAGTAAATAGACACTTTCTTTTAGGACCACTTGTTTTGGTTTGTAAAATGACTGGACAATCCCTTTAATGAGTGAATGTACTATTTTAAAAAAGTATCAGTAGAGACAGCAATTCATTGGCAAAAAGCTATGGTTGAGTTACGTTAATGTTTTGTGCATATGAAGCCAGGGGAGTATTAGTTCTAAAGGGAGGTTCTGAAATTGTGAAGAGAAATGAAAGTATGCAAGAAAACTTATTGCTGCTAGTAGGAGCCACATCATTCACTAAGAATGTGATAAACTGCTGTTTTTGCAAATGGTGGTGTCTTCCCCATCAATGTGGGGAGCAGCCATCATTTTCATTTGGGGTAGTTTGTTTTTCATGCTGACGAGGCAGTGCAGTAGAAATTCCTTGAGCTGTAAAGCATGTCATGTGGGCCAGACCAGCAGCTGTTATTGCCTTAGGAGCTTGCTACAATGTTAGGTTTCCTAGGCTATACAAATAATGCTCGTTCGGTGTGCCCCACATAGGAGCATAGAAATTGATTTTTCTCTCGTATGATTCCATGTGTATTACTCTTAAATTGACTGTAATGCAAGTGAAGAATATGCCTATGCACAAGGGATCTCTATTGCAAAACGATTCTGCTTTTATCATCCTTATCTTGCCCGTGCCTCTGTGCGCTGCTTTTAATAACATAGGAAAGTAGTCACTGGATGTTAGCCAGTTTAACCTGTGACGTCTTTGATGCCTTTAACATGCAGGGGGTCTACTGATTATTTGTCTACCTCCAATGCCGCAACTTCACATACTGTGTAACTGTTGAGCAGAAGAACTGTTTGAAGCACCTGCACTGCCCATGTTACCTTAGAGTTACATATGCCTAGATGCCCAATATAGGGGAATGGGAAGGTCACCACATAGTGCCATTGTTTGCACAGATGTGGTTTGGGCTCCCACTGGCTGCAAATTGCTGTAAAAGTATTTCTTCTATGCTTTCATGCATTCTATGGTTGCTTTCAATATGATTATTGTGAATAAAATGATCCTGTAATTGCCTGTATTTAATGTAGTGGCCACGAGAGGAACAATTTTCGTTTTTGTAATAAATGCACATTTTGTCCAGTTATGTGTACTTTTGCAGTGTTAATGTTGACAGTTTTTTTTCTGTATGTAATTTTCTGCAGATCAAGCTTGCAGCTGTGATTTTATTCTCTTATTTACCAGTATTTTAATTTTTTGCAGCAAGGTGGTAAATATGGCAAAATGTCAATTTGAGAACTATTTACTGTAACTTGAGCATGTGAAGTGGGGTCTAAAAAAATCCCAAGGTGGACACTTTGCAGAACTCCAGAAAATACTGCCAAATAAGAAAATTGTTTAGCCTGTTCAAAAGCCAAGTTTGTCCTTGTTTATTGTTATGGATTTGCACATTCTGCCTTTTATTTTCATTATCACTATTGATGGCATGCATACAAATTATGAAAGGGTCACAGCAACGATTTTTTTAATTCTCCCAAAGTAAAGCAAAGTGTGCAAGTTTCATTCTGCATGTTGTCTCGGTTACCTTTTCATGTTGAAACATTGGCATTGGCAGTCTGTGGTAGGATTTTGCTGTGTCATGCACACTAATTAGGTAGCGCAAAAAGATTTTTGACACCTGCCTTTGATTATCATGATATACGACACAAACAAGACATGAAAAAAAAATGTGTGCGCACAGTGTGTAATTGCAAGCTGAATTCCTGTATCTTTCACCCACTTTCCACAAGTAAATGTTGCACGCCCCAACCTTGTAAAATCAACAGTACAAGAAACATGTGTCCTCTGTCAGTTTATTTTAAAGAGCTTCTGGAAATCTTATGTAGATCTCAGATATATTTGAATTTGAAGGTGATGTGTATAACTTGCCACGCCAACTTATTTTTACTAGTTGGCACAATGCTGTTCTTACACTGTGCTGTTTGGCCTTCACATTCATAATTTTTATTCTTTTGTTTCCAGATTTGATGCAAACAGCCACAATTTGTTTGTTGCCCTGCCTTGTGAAGGAACGCAAGGAAGCCTTTGTGAAATCTGTAAGCGCGCACTTTGTAAATCGCAGAGGTTGACATCTTTGGGACTAGTTAAGCCATTTTTAACTGCTATGACTTCTTGGAAAAAGCATTTGGGCTGGCTTCAGAAACATTGAACAAATTATGTTAGCTTTACTCTAGCCTAGCATATTTGTAAGTCAGTAAGAAGTGAAGGTAAAGGTTCAGGAACTTATAGAGCATGTTTACTTGTATCAACAATCCACCTTGAAAAAGACTTGCTTACAGCCTTGCATTTGAATACACAGCAACTGGGAAGAAATCAGTCATGCTACCCAATCCATTTTTCCTAGTTGCATTTGGCTTCACAGATGATGCTCTAAAAAAATTAAGGAATGCTCAAAGTGTACATTTTGCTCAGTAAACAATGATGCTGGCACCCAAATTTAAAGAATCACATTGTGCTTTGTGTGTATATTACTGGCAACAGCTGTGCTCAGAAAAGGGAGTGGGGGGAATGCTTTTAACGGAGGTGTTTTCAACCCGGCAGTGAAGGATAATTTCAGATCTTGGAGTGTGCAGTGAAAAATAACAGCATCATAATCTCTGAATCAGTGCATTTTGAAGTCTAAAGCATCTTGATGGATTAGCAGGGGATGTTGGTAGCTGTAAACAAATGCCCACTGGTGGCTCCACGGTTACTTTAAAGGCTATGCCTCAACTGTCATTGTGCCCTTTCCTTTTTCTTGTAATTTCAAGGAAATATTGCCTTTGTGGAATACCATAGACACTCGACTATAGTCTTCGTGGTGTATGCAGTGAAGCTAGTCCTCTGTTCCTCTTTTAAAAAAGTGTATGGATGTATCCTAAAGTGACTATTATAGTGTCGTTTCAAAATAGGTGGAACTCCTTAGGTGAACAGAAATCTTCCAAATTTTGTCAAAGGAACTTCGTAGGAAAGGGTGAATCATTTCAGTTTATGAAAGCCATCAAGGTTGTATTACAGAAATTGACATTTGAATGCAGGCTAATTCTGGAGCAGCAGAATCAGTAACCTTAGCCTAGTAGAGTTTTTAAATGGCTACTGCCTACCAGCTTATTACTTCTGTATTTGCTTGATTTTTATAACCGTTTTTGTTCCATAGATTGTGACCTAGTACTTGAAAATATGTAACCCCTGCAAGTAAACTATCACTTTTAGACTTGTCATGAAATATAACATGAGTGTAAGTGTTGCCTATTTTTCCTTTGCAGGAGAACACCACATACGCTTTCCCAAACAATTGTATGTTTAAGTAACATTCTGCAATCAACAGAATTCAGTGTGTGTCTCGAGAACCTGTGCAGTCAAAGAGGAATCACTTGTGGAGTGGCAACAGAAAGAACACTGCTGTCATTATACTGGGCATTTGACATTGTGTTTGAAAAAGGAATTCATAAAACCTGGATGATACTGGGAGCGCTCCTGGGAGTACCAGCGACATCCAAGCTTCAACCGATTTCTCGTGTGGCACTCACGGAATTGAAGTCATGTTTAATTGAGTAATGTTAACCCTTATGTCACAAGGGACCATTTTGCCTTTCTCATTTTGGCAAGTGTGCACCTTTTTCTTTATCAGACAATAAAAAAATTGTTGCAGGCATCTTGTACTTTTCTTTGTTTCTGTCCCCGAGTTGCATCCTCTGGGACTAAATGTGTGCATTTAGCCCTAGGTGGTGTAATTTCATGGGGATTGATGGATTGCTCCTTACCGAACGAGCGGCTTGTCCGCACAAATGTCCATGCAGATTGCATGGGGCATTCGTGCGGACAAGCAGCTCTTGCAGAATCTGCGGAGACATTTCGACGTGAGAAGCTGGCAGACACACTACTGTGTATTGCCGACTTAGCATCTCTCATCAGGTATCGAAAATCAACATTATGGCACTGCATCGAGAGTGACGAGCGTCTCTTGCTTTTACATATCGTCGAAGACCAAGCACCTTCGATTAAGCACTCTTTTTTTGCAAAATCTGACCTAACGACAGCATTCCATTTCCTGAAGAGGCCGACAACTAAGTTGGGACGCGCGATTTATGTGTTCCACTTGCTGCCAGTAGCAAGAGGACTATAATGCAATTCCTTGACAATTTCGAGGCATGGGATGCCAACACGCATTCACCGCCGGACGGACACACCGAGGAGATTGTAGAAGCCAGTTCATTTCTGCTCAACAATATTAACTGTCAACACCGACGGAAGATGACAATTTTCATCATGCAATACGGTTCCTAACTGAAGGGTTCGACCTACTTTTCGGGAATAAAACGTGCAGACGCTATTCAACAGAATTGACAGTGTTTTGCTGTTTACGATATCGCGTCACGCGCACAAATATACCCGCAGCAATGTCACAATGCCGCATCCCCTGACCATCAGGTCAATCACGGGAGATGAATTACTTATTACTGATTTATTAGCTGCTCAAAATTTCTCGACCACTTGCAAATGCCACGGAAGAACGAAAATGCGAGAAAAATATGCATATTCGCCCGCACTGTGTCAGTATTTCATTTTAACTACGAACATTATCTCGTTCCCACGAATCATTAATTTTTTTCTTACGAACTTATGTGCATGTTATACAAAGAGGTGAGAAACGACAAAATGTCAGAAATTTTCTCAAACACAAAAAATATTAGCACGGCACTCCTTCGCTCCTCGGTGGCGAATGGCCGACGCCACCGCCGCCAGTCAGTGACGTCACTGTGGAGTCTTCAGGCCTTGTGGTCTAGGGGGTGTTGGTTGCATCCGACTATAGGCCGTTTTCACGGGTTGAGGAGGAGCGCCCTGGGGCGATATCTTATAACGGTTCCCGAAGTGGACTGATTCACTTGGCCTCGCCTGATTGGTCACAATCCCTCTTTTGCTAACGCAAGCGCGGTTTCACCCAATCACGCGCGGGCATGTGGACCAGTCCACTTTTGGAACCCTTATAAGATACCGCCCCTGGCAAACCGTGCGCCCGCGTCTTCCTCCTCTCCTGGTGAGTGCCGGACGGCTTGGAGCTCGCGCGCTCATACTTGGCTGTGTGGAGCTGTGAAACAGCTTGTGCGTGTTGTGCGCTAACCCGACAATTTCTTTCTCTTTTATCGTGATGCCAGACCACACATAAGGCCGTCAGAAAGCCAGCGTGCACTTTTTATCGTTGTGCTAACAACTACGGGACAAGGAAACTCTTGTCCGAGGAATTATGCGACGTGCATGAGCAGACACGGAGAGTTCGCGACTGCGTATTCTTTAAGCGGTGTCGTTTTCCTCTTGACTAGGAGCAGCAGCATTCATGGATCAGCTGCTTAAAGTGGAAAAACTCTGTACACCGAGAAGCTTTCGGGAATATAGGAGCCTTACGATTTCTGGCGAACACACCTGTGCTCAACCTCGTCTATGACCGCAAGAAGCCTGCCCGACAAGCGACGATCAGCCAGCTCGGCGAAGTAAGAAAAAAGGCCAACACGTACTTTTATAATGACTGAATAGTGTCTCTTCAGCAGCTTCAACTTAGCTTTGCCCTTTCCAGGGTGAACTTTGCAGCAACAGTACACTGAGTAGACGAGAACAACACAACAAAAAAAGAGCTCACCTTTGAGGCTGATCATGGGTTTGAGCACCGGCGCGCACTACTTGATATCAGGTGCCGCGATCTGCTTCACAGGAGCCATAAACTCCAGCTATCTTCAGTGTTTGGTATGGTAAAAAAAGAAAGGGCGAGGCTCCCTGCAATGCCTCGCCTGCGGAATCCGCCTAGCCGTTCGCCAGAGCCGATGGCTGATCGACCCGTTTATCACCATCGTTCCCGCCTCTCCCGCTCCTTTCTCGTGACACAAACACTAGGTCCACGCCCGTCAATCGAGTGACTGAGTGGAAGAAAAAAAAAGAAACGGACAAAAGAAAAAAGCAAGCAAAAACCACCCGAGGAACCAAAACCAGCCACCCCGCGCCTACGCAAGACCGCATTCAGCACTGACCTCTTCCCCCCCCCCCCCTGCAGAAATACAACTAAGGAAAAAACAAGTTCATTGTATCCTTGAGGGGTACTCCTGCTCGGCCATAAAGAATGAAAACGTGTGCGGTGAGACAAGAAACTTCCCGGAACGGCTCAGACAACATCTAAACGATGTCCGGAAGCTGAACAAAGAGCGGAGTGCCGTCGCCGAACATTCCGAGACGCGTGACCACCGAATTAACTTCGACAAAGCGACCATCCTGGAAAGACAGTCAAATTGGAAGAAACGAGTCCTGCTTGAATCGTGGCATATACAGAGAACAGCTCAAAACATCAATCGTTCTCTGGGCGCCCTTCCCCCAGTGTATGTGCATGGACTGCGCTCCGCGGAAGGACGTGTTGTTAACCGCGTGAGTGCCTCCAAGACGACGCTGCAATGTAGCCCCAGTCACCCCTGAGAAAGCAGCCGAGTCGGCCGCGAAACGTCGGGGTTTTTTCTTTTCCTTTGTTGACTGTGGTTGGAGTTCTTTAGAAGTTTTCTCAGTTTAATTACCCAACCAGACAGACTTCTGTCGAATGTTTACCTTCAAATCAAACAGAAAGATCTCGCTGTGAATATACGGCACCACGGTACTTTCGCGGCATCCTCTTTTAAAAGCAATGACTATCACACGCTCATAACTCGTTAGGACGTTGCACAGGTTCATTTCCTACATGCGGAGCCCCAATTTAGGCGAAATTGAACGCGCCAGAACGAAAAAAAAATGACGAAACTGCATCTGTCCCCACACCAACCAGGCGAA
The DNA here is from genome assembly GCA_013339685.2 of Hyalomma asiaticum. Classification (NCBI taxonomy): domain Eukaryota; kingdom Metazoa; phylum Arthropoda; class Arachnida; order Ixodida; family Ixodidae; genus Hyalomma; species Hyalomma asiaticum. The sequence goes on along the minus strand of JABSTT010002164.1, from coordinate 7,897 downwards.
AGCGAGCGTTTCCACAAGCCAGTGGTTTGGCAGATCGGAGGCGGCTCCGCCCACTAGGCAACATGACAGCGCCCACGAAAAAACGGTCTATAGGTGCATAGCAAAATGACGTTTTCGTCTGCACCCGACTTTCGGTTCGAGGCTTAGCTGCCCGGTTCCTTCGTTCGGCCTTGTATGCCGATTTTTGCTGCACGTCTCCGCTGCTCGCAAAGAAAACACGCTTCTGTGAAGTTATTATGGTTTGCTGCTCGGCATTAGCGTGCGCGAATGCTTCCGTGAAAAGAAAGAAAATTTTTCGTTTTCCTGGGAATGAAGCGCGCAAGTATAAATGGGCAGTTGGCCTCAAACAAGCGACCGTGACAGGCGAGCTCTGGGTTCCGCATGTAGGAGCCAGAATATGCGAAGACCATTTCGTCACAGGCAAGTGCTTTGGCAACTAACTTAATTGAGTCATTTGATTTCTAGTGTCTATAACTTAATTAACGATTAATTACATACAAACAGGTGCGCCCACAAGGATCCTCAGCACATCGATTATGTGCAGTCTTTATTTCTGTACAATGAAAAAACTAGTGAGGCTGCACGACAGAGGGAAGAGAGGTGAGGTCAACTTTGTTCATGCGCTTTTCATGTACTCAAAGCAACAAGTGCCTTCTCTGTGCAGTGCTAGAAGCACCTATCTCTCGAGAAAAAACGGGAGGCAGCAAATAGGGGACAGCAGCGGACGACAACGCGCGCTCTGTGCGCCGCTGTGATATTACGGAGCCTCGATACGGCCTCTGAAACGAGATATGCTCAATGTACAACAGCCGCGCATAGCGACAACTGCGACTGCGGAACGTCTAGCACTCGGCATCCTCCGCCAAGTGTCATATTGTAACCACGTGTGTCAGCGAACGAAAGTTACATATACGATTGCCCATTCACATTGGCATTCGCGGATCACATAACCACGCTTCGCGAACGGCGTTGTCGGGATCGTGATCTTTGCAAGAACAAGTCATCCACTTTTGTGGTTCACTTGCAATGTATTAGAGGCTGCATATGTTACGTTGACGAACCTAGCCTAGTCAATCGTAAACGTTCTATGACTACTCGACGTGACTCTTTGGGACATGACATACCCACCACACAGACACAGTCCTGGAGGGTTACGAAGTATTGACAGCTCACATGTACTTCGGAACTGTCGAGCGATGCTTGCATTGCGATTTTTTACCAAAGCTGCGTCGCGAAACAAACGTCGCGCACACGTGAACGGGAATCGTGACTCCCAACCACGAAACGACGGCGGCGCGAAGCCTCGAGCCGGAGTTGTAGCAGACTGCGGGGTAACCCACAATTCCTTGCGACAACCGAGATTTTGCTATCCATCTATTGGCCTCGAGATCAAACAAAGTCGGCGCCTAGGGGTGAGTGGACGAAGATTCCAAGTGTGGATAGCTCCTTGCGTCGTCTGCTAGCCACAGCGCTTTTACATGCGCGCAAACGTCACACATCTCCTACAATATATTTGTTCCCTGAGCCGGTGCATTGTTGAATGCTTTCATGTATTCTTATCCAGACATAAAAGTATTAGTTATAGTATCATTTGGACTGGCGCTGCTCTTTCCTAACACCAGTAGGCGCCTGTGTCGTGAGCGTGCTATTTCATCGTCGCACCTCCGGTTCGGCACAGCTATTTCAGTGCGGATGCTGCTGTACGTTTCAAGTATACGGCAAAGTGCACTTAGCGTCCCTCCTGAATAAGCAGGAAACATCAACGTGTAATGCAGCACTGCAGCGATATCATCGATACCCTCTCGCGATATGCAGTTGTGAGCATGACAGAAAACATCAGGCGTTTGTCGCTTGAAGAACACTTCCTTCTTTATGTGCATAAAAAAAATAAGCCTTTTCTTGTCACGGCCAACCAAGTAATCATGTGGAGACAGCGATGCATCTGCGTATTAAAATGTTTAATTAATATAGGCGTGCGTCAAATATCGTGACACTCCTCAGGCGGTGCATACAGTCTCGTAGCTTGACTGAGTGAGCCAGTTAACTGCCTTGCGTTTCATGGAACATGACATGCAAGACATTTAAACGCAAGTATGCCTGTAAGGCACACAGCGGAGTACACAACCTGCTACTTCAACTCAATACATACTAACAGTCCTTTTTTTTTGTTTTAGCCAATAGTCAAAAATGGGCGAGAACACAATACTGAACCCTTTCAGTCGCGTGACAGCAATGGGAATATTGTAGACGGAAGAGAACTTTAGTATGGTGAAAGAAAAACAGACGCGGAGTGTGACAACGTGCACCGCATGCAGCCGCGAAGACATCGTCGCAAGTATGACGTCAAACCTGGCTATCCGTCAAACCTTCTTTCCGGACGTAATTGAATTATGGAATGAATTGCCGAGATGTGTTGTCGAACAGAATGATTTGTCGAAATTTGAACAGACCTTGGAAGACTATCTGTGCGAGTGTACTGCTTGACCTTAATGTAACCTGAATTTGTGTATTTGCGAATGATATTCTTTTTTGTTTTTATTACGTTACCCTGTCTGTAAGGACTCTCGCAGAGAGTTGACAGTATTGTGAAATAAATAAATAAATAAATAAATAAAATAAAAAATGTATGCGCTCGAGAATAAAGGACCATTTTTGTTGTGGCCACTGGTTGTGGCTATATCACTGGCGACGAGGGAGCTCGAATCCCGTAGGCAGTTGCGGCGAAGGAACCACATGGCGAAAAAAAGAAAGCATTTCCCCGAGGGTGAACATGGTTAAGTGCGAATGCACGGGGTGATGCTATGAGGGGGAGTAAGTTATGATTAAAGTGTAATTAATGAATTTAAAGTGTTGTCATGATGCATTGTACACACACACACATTTATACACGAAGTATTATTTATTTACACCTCGCAATTTCGTAGATGCATAAATGCACACATCGCCGAGCACGTCACACACACACACACTCTACACACGTCACTACAGATCAGCACCTATTGGTGTTATCGTTGTAGCTCACGGTTAGTACCAGCGCTTTGTGATCCGAGAAATGTACGGTGAGCGGATCCGGCAAGACGGCGCGGACCGTACAGTTCCTACTGAACGCCAAGTCTATGAAGCCACCGTTGATCGTGGTCGGAAACTCGAGAGACGTCACGGCGCGCGCAGCCACGGCGCGGAGGCGCCAGCTGCACAGCGCGCCGTGACGTCACGCCGCGGAGAGCGGTGCGCCCGCGCAAACCGCGGTGAGGAGGCGGAGCGCGCGCAGTCACGTGGGGTGTGACGTCGCTGCGCCGTTGCTACAGACGCTCCTCTCCGCTCCTCGCGCCGTTGCTATGGGACGGCGGATTCAGGGTCGCTTATAAAGTGCATTCGCACTTAAAAGTAGGCGCTTTTCGGCGACTGAAAAAGCCATCCGGTCATGTACAGTGCCGTCCACTCTTAGGGTGAACGCGCGAGCGGCGCGGCCGCGCTCCGCGGAGCGCCACTGCCGCCAGCGTGGCCGCGCATCGAAGCAAACCTGCGCAGGCGCGGCAGTGCCTGCGGGCGTGGCTTCGTGTCGTCTGCTGCATTTCTCGCGCTCTTGGGCGCGCCGAGCTTGCATTGCCGTGAAACAAACTTTGCTTGCCGTGTCATGTATTTGCTGCAGCGAATACAACCTTTCATTTTAGTGTCGCAACGTGGAGACCGGCAGATTTAGCACGCACCGGAGTGAACTTCATAACGTGAATTATTAAGAAAAATACAGTTTCGTAGCTATGAATTCGCGGTATTACAGAAAGTTAATTTCGCGTAGGAACTGTCAGCAAATTCTTCATTTTTTCCAAACAAGAATCATAGCAGTGGTTGAGGCTGCTTCATCGGCAGCTCTTGCACAAAGCTGGTGAAACAAACGAAAAGAAGTGCTTCGGGTAATGTGAACTTCTAATGCATCAAAAAGAGTATTTTTCTCACAGAGGTGCTGCTAATCCTACATCTATATGAGTAAATTTTTGCCAGAGTGAGAGCATAGGAAAAAAGTGCTACATGTTGTGGTGCTGCCTTGTTTTTGTTGATTCCTGCTTGATTCAGAAATGAATATTTACAAACACATTCACACAGCAGTGCTGCACTGATGGCTGCTTCCTAGAAGGAACGCAGTGTTTTTTTTTTCAAATGAACACAGTAGTCTTTTTCTCGCGTAATGCAGAAGGGGAAGAGAAAAGGAATTATGGGAAGTTTGCTCTTTTTGCATTCCTGATGCTCCTTTCTGACAAAAGAACAAAGTGTGCAGCAAACACACAAGAAGACACCACAGTTCTCAGTGCGGGCTGGCTTCTGCATTGGTGGTACCGTGTAGGGGTAAAAAAATGGTAGAGTTAAAGTTGCTTTTTTCTTGGATAACAACCTGTTAGCATCTATCTCCAAGCCTGCCTCATATTCAACCATGGACGTGTCTTTGCTACAACAGTCAACATTCAAAGGTTTTACACGAGCACCCACCCCAGAGCTGTCACACGGTGATACTCGAGGAAGGGGTGCTCTTGTTTATTCAAATCTCGCCATTTAAAGTTGGCACAGTGGTTACAGTACTCATCTGCCTACCCGATAGTAGCAGGTTCGATCTCAGCTGTGGCCGTTTGAACACAATGTGATGGAGGCCCACATTCTGTGTGATTTCAGAGTGCGTTAAAGAGCACTGACACAAAAATTTTGCACCTTGTTTTTTCAGCTGCAAAAAGTCGCTAATGACCCACTCATCATGTATCATAACCTCATTTGCTTCAACACACATCTGTTATTTAATTAGACATTTTTATGGCGGCCAGTTTCAGAGAGTGCCAAGAAAGGTTGATTTGTCTGTAAACAAAGCTGGCTGTGCGAACCCGCAGAACTTAGTGAGCATGCCATGCTTCCCATTGCGTGCAAGTGCTCCACTCTCTGGCGGACAATAGAAGGTGGGGAGACAACAAAGGAAACAGGAATGTTTGATTTCAAAGCATGGTTTTAATTTTTGTGCAGTTAAATATAAAATGGACAACAGCACAGAGGGACAGCGAACAGCAGTACAGAACAGGGGGCAGTAGCAGTGGCGAACACAAACTGGTTGCGGATGGTCATTGCTCGTTTAAAGCAAAACCATTTGGCTGTTGATTTCGCCAGGTCTTCCGTTCGCAGCTTGGTCACAGTCCACACACTTTAAAATTGATTTTAAATATGTTCTAGGCTCTACTTGCCATTGATATTTCACAGATGATGTATGCATGTCCACGAAAGTTTATCTTTCAAGTTATCTAGCCTTTGAAAATTTTGGGTCAGTGCTCCTTCAAAGAACCTCAGGTGGTCGAAATATTTGGAGCTTCCTGCTACAGGGCACCTGCCTCAAAATCATATTGGCAGGTGTAAAGCCCCAGCAGTTATGTTAAGCTTAGAATGCCGGGCACTGGCTGCAACAACCCAAGGGGGCTGATACAGCAGCCACTCAGCCAGGCAGCTCTGTCTCGTGCAGCAAGTGAAACCTTCCCTGGTTCCCTGTCTCCCCAGCCACCTAGTGCTCTTGCGCCTTTGCATAGAAACATGCCGGACATATCAAAACTGGACTGGTCAATTTTTAGACACCTAAAGTAACAGCTATCATGTTTATATGAATCATAAAACTTACTCCACTGAAGCTAAGGGAAAAGGGGAGTGCGTAATGATAAGCGGTGGGTGCCTGAGGCGCGTCCAGTAGTTGGCTTTTGCAAGCATGGCAACCGCGCTGTCACAAGGGGAAAGAAACAGTACACCTTGTTTAAATTTTCCAGTAAGAATGTTTTAACGGAATAATTTGTCTCAGGGAACCAAATACAGTCTGTTTGACGGAAGTAGACTTGTTATTCTCCGAGTACTAGCGTACGGTACAGAAACGTGGAGCATAATGAAAAAAAACTAGAGGTGAAACTAAGGAGCACGCAACGTGCAATGGAAAAAAAATGATAGGTGTAACGCTAAGAGATAAAAAACGAGCGGAATGGATCAGGGAAGAGACAGGGGTAGCTGATATTATTATATCAATTAAAAGAAAGAAGTGGACCTGGGCAGGACATGTCATGAGGAGGAAAGATAACAGATGGACAGTAAGAGCGACGGAATGGATTCCAAGAGACGGAAAATGCAACAGAGGCAGGCACAAGGTTAGAAGGAGCGGTGAAATTAAAAAGTTTGCTGGTAAAAGTGGAACCAACTCGCTCAGGATAGAGTGGATGGAAATCGTTGGGAGAGGCCTTCGTCCTGCAGTGGACCTAAGATAGGCTGCTGCTGATGATTATCACATTTGATTTTGTAGAACATATCTTGCTTCCAAATGTAGAAAACAAAACAGCAAAGGCACCTACAGAAAGAAAAGCCCATGTCAACTCTGCACTCACCACACAAAGTTACAGAAAAGGGAGAAAGGAAAAAACAAAAAAGGTTCAGAGGCCTCAAAAATCAGTCTTCCACTGAGGGCTCTGTTTGTCATGCTTGCGCTGGCGAGGAGCTGTGCTGGCTACCTCACGACAAGCACCACATCTTCGCTAGCTGTTGCCGTATCTGTTGAACCTACACCATCATTTAGTGCCATGCAGATCACTGGTTGCAAGAATTTTCTAGGTCCCCAGAATGGAGCATTTGTTTCTGTCATCCGTTGCATACATAGCAGTCAATGTTGTGGAGGCTACACGAGAAGTTCAGCCAACAAAGTGCATAACTCCGCACGTCTCGTAGCTGCCTTTTCTCATTGTAATAGCATGTAAATCGCTTATGCCAGCAGAACAAGGGCAGAGACGTCAAGTGGCGTGACTGGCTTCAAATGAAATGCAAAAGAAATGAGGACAATGAGATGCTAAGAGATACAGAACATATACAGTAGAACGTCGTCTATACGTTTTTGAAAAATGACAGGACACTGAACCTATTATCCGGGAAAACGTATGATCCAAACACACGAAAGAATTGTGCAGTTTCGCTGAAAGAGCATGAATTGATATAAATATTAAAGTGTTTTACAATTTCACGTAATTCAGGCAATAAAGCGTCACGAAACAGCCATAAACGTCTGCTTATATAGCTACTGAAGCCTGTTGGAATGCGCTCGAAGGCACGGCAGTGACCGCGAGCGCTACCCGTCAGCGCTGAACGCGTCGGAAACGGAACGCACGCGTGTTGTCTCTTGCTTCAGTGTTTAAACTACTCCGCATGTACAGGCAAATTATTTAACGTGTAACAAAATGCGCGCGTTCACATCGCCATTTTCTCGGCCCTGCCCAAACCGCACGCGCGGCTATCAATACACGGCGCGGACGCACGGGCCACGTTGTGATTGATTGATTTGTGGGGTTTAACGTCCCAAAACCAGTTCTGATTATGAGAGACGCCGTAGTGGAGGGCTCCGGAAATTTCGACCACCTGGGGTTCTTTAACGTGCACTGACATCGCACAGCACACGGGCCTCAACATTTCGCCTCCATCGAAATGCAGCCGCCGCGGCCGGGATTCGATCCCGCGACCTTCGGATCTGCAGCCGAGTGCCATAACCACTAGACCACCGTGGCGGGGCAGGCCACGTTGTGCCCAACAGTGCGCACTCTGGTACATAAGTCGTGCGCACCAGGAGTACTAGCCTTGCATCAACAGGTCACATGAACGGGCACATCACGTGCGTCGCACGGCCCAAGCCAAGGTCGCTGGGCAAGCGCATCGCGTGCATGTTGACCGTCAGAGCTAGCAGCTCAGTCTACGAAACGTTCGGTCTACGAAACTTAGTCTACGAAACGTTCAGCCGTTTTTTTCTCTCCCCCCCCTTTTTTTTAAAGGGCCTCTAAACAGGCTCCTACTTTTTTTTTAAGCCGACCGAACAAGCTAACTCAATCATAGAGAAGGTAGCGGCGGTCACATT
>JABSTT010002163.1:0-45797 GCA_013339685.2 Hyalomma asiaticum | reverse complement strand
CCATTGACGCCGATGTCTACGACCTATGCCACAGGTCCAATGCCGGATACTACTACAACGTAGACGGAAAGTGCCGGCACACGAGCAAGGATAAATATTATTATTGCATAGATTCCTTGAACAAACATAGCGGCGAACTTATATGCAACATTAAATGCGTCGAGAATAGGGAGCACGACTACTGCGACGTGCCGCCACGCTTCTTCGCGTGCACTAAGAGGGACATGGATGTTGAATGGTGGTTCTACAAGGAGGACATCGGAGGGTGAGTTTTCGTTCGTTCCGTCAGGGACTTGGAACATGAAGTGTTTACACAGCCCTTAAAAACAGGCTTTTAATGGTATTAATCCGATGTGGTGTCAGTGCACGTTTGTACGCGCACGTCTGTTTTCTCGAAGATCAAGGCAACAATATTTTTATTCCTCTCTCAATAAATTCAGTTTATCAAGACATCACAGGACACATTACAAAACTCAGAACAGTGATGCTGTGGGGCGAAAGCAAAACGCCATTAAGGCTTCACGAAGGCTTTCGCACCATTTGACAACATAGGAACAGCAGCATGAAATCATGAGTCATTATACAAAATAAAAACATGTACTTCAGGGTCATGCCGATTTGCATTTTAATAACATGTAGAAAAACATTTAAAAAAGGGACAGTATAAGTAGTTTATTGTAAGAAACTTTAATGTTAGTGGCAGTAAGTAGCTCATCATTTGGCGACCATAGTTAGTACGTGTGTAAGGAATTTTCCAGTCATCAGTGGCTCGCGCGCTATAAGGGCAGGTATAGGGTGCCAAACGCGCTACATCAGTAAGAAAAGAGTCGTGATTCTTTCGGGAAGTACGATATCGCTTCATTAAAATTGTAGTGTGCATGTCAGGCATTGGTTGTAAATTAAGGGCTTCGAAAATGGATTTGGAATATTCATCGCGAGGAACACCTGTAATTATGCGCACCGCTTTTTCTGTAATCTATATATTCGGCCTAAGTTCTTTTCCGATGTGGTGCCCCATACTAGATAGCGATAGCTTAATGTATATTGAAATATGGAATCATACAGGGTGTTTTTTTAGCTGCAACACATTTTTTAAATTAGAAAAACATAAATCGCGGGAATGTCTTGTGTACCATTCGAGTATACGGAATGGCGGCCTCTAGATACAGAACAATTTCCGCACTTGCGCGCATAATTAGCGAAATTACGCTAAAAACTTTTTAATTATTAGTAGTTGGTGGCTACAGCAAATGAGTACTTTGGAGCCCGTCCTCGACACTACCTATCCCAACGATCAAATTTTCAATAGCGGAGCGCATGTCGGAGGTACGCGAACAATTAGTTCCCCTTGGCAGGCTCCTTGATACCGAAACTGGGCGCGAAAAGAGCGTCTGTGACGTCGATGTCGCCGCCTCCCCGGATTTCGTCACTCGCCCGTGGAGCCCAACGCCGCAGATAACAAGGAGATAACGCATGTTGCTTGCGCAGCCGGAGCGGCGGTGACCACGGGCGAGTGGCGAGTGACGAAAGCCGTGGGGGCGGCGACATCGACGTCACAGACGCTCTTTTCGCACCCAGTTTCGGTATCAAGGAGCCTGCCAAGGGGAACTAATCGATCGCGTAGCTCCGACATGCGCTCCGCTATTCAAAATTTGATCATTGGGATAGGTAGTGTCGAGGACGGTCTCCAAAGTACTCATTTGCTTTAGCCAGCAATTACTGGTAATTAAAAAACCTGGCAGATCCCACGTGCAGTGGGAATCAAGGAAATGCGAAGCACGCATAAGGAACGTAAAATGGATTTGCATTGTTGTCTCGCTATACCGAGTTTGGTACATATGAAGTTAGCGAAACGGCAGCAAGAGCACCATGACTGTGGCATGCAAACCATGCCGCTCATACACGCATGTCATGAATCTAACGTTATGACCTGTCATTTACGTTCGTCATGCAGTCGTGTCATGCCATAAATGTTTCCCGTATGTGAACTGGTGTTTCTGTTTTGGATGTTTTATAACGCCAATTTAAACATTTTAGCGTGGGTTCAATGCTAGCTGGCGTATTTTAATATTGGTCTAACGAGAGTCTTTTAGGCCGTTAAATTTACAGAGGGAGAAGCTGTCACCACTTTTCCTCGGAAGAATCGGAGTTGTTTAAATTCCTTTGCGCGAATTTATTGACGTGTAATCCCATTCCAAGAATTCGTATCGTAAAGCAAGGCACTTGACTGAATTCACATGCTCCACAGAGGCATAAATTAATTTGCATGTGAAATCTAAAGTTTGCTTTTTCGAGTTGCACTAATGCACATCTTTTTCTATTTGCATTAATTTGCATGCGCCCACTTTTCGCCCCGAGCGCTAAAATTTCTATAGATTTTTCAGTATTACCGATCACCATCCTCTTAAAAGATGTAAATACCGCATTCATCTGCAAAAGCCTTATTTTCACCTTCTTTCTATGCAAGAGTAGATATAATTAATGTATAATAAAATAGTATAAGTCCCAAAACTGATCCCTGCGGGATAGTAGAGTTAACAGCAAGATGGCCGATCTAGCGTCTTCTACAGAAACAAACTGGAACCGGCCAGAAAGGTAGGTTTCAACCGATGAGATAATTTCAGGGTAATCCCTAAAAACTTGAGTTTATTCATGGGTAAAATATGTGGCACGCAGTCGAAAGCCTTTGAGAAATCTTATGAAAACAGCATCAGCCTGTTGCCTGAGCCGAATACTACAGATAAGTCGCGTATAATTTCTACAAGTAGGAAACATTTGAAAGCTCTTGCCTGAAACCATTTTGTCGGAAGTACTATAGGTTATTTTCTTCCAGATAGTCTATTAGCCTTATTTATTATATGTTCTATTAATTTGCAACATGTGTCTACGAGGTGCATGTTTTCACCTTTGTGAACTGGCATGACTTTCGTACACATCCGATTAGCGAAACGGCCAGGAGAGCACAAAATCGTAGGCGGCTAGATAGATAGATAGATACGCTCAAACTCGCCGAAGTTCGCTAAGAAATTCTTCGCATTTAAAGGTAATTTGGGTAATTTCGCTAATTATGCGCACAAGGGCGGAAATTATTCGGTATCTAGAGAGCGCCAATCCGTATGCTCGAATGGTACACAAGACATTCCCGCGATTTATGTTTTTCTAATTTAAAAACTGTGTTGCATGTAAAATAAAACACCCTGTATAGTAAGAGTATAATATTTTGTAGCAAGAGGATACGCAAGCGCGATAAGGTACCTACAGTATGAGAAAGTTTAGTATGGACAAGTTACATGCGAGTTACATAGCGCTTTTGTGCATATCATAATAGGCGCCGTTTGTTTGAGTATTCTTAAGGGTAGAAAGCAAAGCTGCACCGAAGCATGCTAAGTGAGATCAGTACGCGAATATTATTTCTTGCAGTGTTAAAAGATCAGTTAAACACAAACCACGAGAACATTCGTCGTTAGGGCGAGCACCACGCCATCAAATGCTGGTGTAGTAAGCTTATTTACGTTATTTTTATTCGGTATTTATCAATACTGTCAGCCATGATAGGTTCAGACAGTAGTCGGCATAGAAACAGCAATCAGGTAAATCTGTAAATTATTACAGATCATATGCATGCAACATAGCGAATAACGGGAGTTTTGCAATAGGCATGATTATGTGCATAAGACATCCAGGGAAGTAGACCACACAGTATGCAGTAGAGAAACCCTTATTCAGCGCAAGAATAAGTTTGTGCAGTAAAAATACAAATAATAAGAAAGAACGCCGTGGCGGCGTCGCGATACGTACAAAAAACGTCCAAAATAACCCAGGGAATCACGAACTGGTACACCAGTAATGGAAATGTTAAACAATAAATAAGAAAGTGAAGCCCTACGGACGCTGCGCGTGTGTGCATTCATTTGATGTGTTAGACTACAAGCTGATGATCCAAAAACACTCCAGGTGCAACTCAAGCGTCGAGATTAAATATATTGCGGCATGTCATACGACAAACTGTCCTAAGATGCTGGGAAATACTAGTGATTTAGCTGGAGCTCCGATATGAATGAGTCCACAGAGTGCGAGCAAACAACGTCATCTGGAAGCGAATTCCACAGATCCGCTTTAGGAGGATAGGAGTATTTTAACGTGTCACAGCACTAAACATAATGCCTTATACATTTAGCCACGCTTAGCTCTGCTGGAACGATGTCCAGGGACGGCCAAGTAATCGGATTTGGTTAACTTTTCAAGGTCGTCATACAATAGATAAAGAAATTTTAAACGCGCCACCTTTCTTCGATAAGCAAGCTGTCATGCCATAAATGTTTCCCGTATGTGAACCTGTGTGTTCTCTTTTGGATGTTTTATAACGCCAATTTTAAACATTTTAGCGTGGGTTCAATGCTATGCTGGTGTATTTTAATATTGGTCTAACGAGAGTCTTATAGGCCGTTAAATTTACAGAGGGAGAAGCTGTCACCACTTTTCCTCGGAAGAATCGGAGTTGTTTAAATTCCTTTGCGCGAATTTTATTGACGTGTAGATCCCATTCCCAAGAATTCGTTATCGTAAAGCCAAGGCACTTGACTGAATTCACATGCTCCACAGAGGCATAAATTAATTTGCATGTGAAATCTAAAGTTTGCTTTTTCGAGTTGCACTAATGCACATCTTTTTCTATTTGCATTAATTTGCATGCGCCACTTTTCGCCCCGAGCGCTAAAATTTTCTATAGATTTCTTCAGTATTACCGATCACCATCCTCTTAAAAGATGTATAAATACCGCATTCATCTGCAAAAAGCCTTATTTTCACCTTCTTTCTATGCAAGAGTAGATATAATTAATGTATAATAAAATAGTATAAGTCCCAAAACTGATCCCTGCGGGATAGTAGAGTTAACAGCAAGATGGCCGATCTAGCGTCTTCTACAGAAACAAACTGGAACCGGCCAGAAAGGTAGGTTTCAACCGATGAGATAATTTCAGGGTTAATCCCTAAAAACTTGAGTTTATTCATGGGTAAAATATGTGGCACGCAGTCGAAAGCCTTTGAGAAATCTTATGAAAACAGCATCAGCCTGTTGCCCTGAGCCGAATACTACAGATAAGTCGCGTATAATTTCTACAAGTAGGATAACATTTGAAAGCTCTTGCCTGAAACCATTTTGTCGGAAGTACTATAGGTTATTTTCTTCCAGATAGTCTATTAGCCTTATTTATTATATGTTCTATTAATTTGCAACATGTGTCTACGAGGTGCATGTTTTCACCTTTGTGAACTGGCATGACTTTCGCACACAACCAGTCCGCGCGGGTAGAGCCGTCGTACATGAATGGCGGTGTCATTCCTCAGCCCCTCATTTGCCCGTGTTCGATTTCTACGTTAGGTCATTACAGTACGCATGCATGTATATACTTGTTACGTCTACAGTGCAATCGCAAGCTAGCACAGACGGTGTTTCTCTATCGTGTGTAACCAACGCAAAGTGTTATAAAATTTTCTGCGTCTAGTTTTCTTTATCCTGCAATGTTAACATTCAGTCGCCTGGGGCACACAGGAAAGTTTCCCGACCCTGGAACTGCGTGTGCGAGACACAAGCTTCCGTACAATCGTTAATAGTCAAAAGTTCAATCAGAGCACCTTGGGATCATCTTCATTAATATTTAATGCGCTTAATTTCACAAGTGTTATGCCAGCTTCCGTTCACTTATTGCACCTTCGGTTAATTTCCATTCTAACTTGGTTCACTCGATTGGCTTCACTCACGCTTTAATTTACGTGTGGGCCACAGCTCTAAGACCTGCACTGCCCACGGCACCGCTGTAAAACCGTTGCTGCATGTGTTCGTTTACGCGGAGTGTCAGCGCGTGCCCACATATAGCCTCGATGCAAAAAGAGCGAACGATGGTGGGCTCTCGGGCGTCTTTTCCGTCCTTTCTTCCATGCTACTAACACATGCGCTAAAAATATTCGTTTAAAAAAGAAGTCACTCGGATTGAACCCATGTCACAATGATATGGGTCGCTATCGTATCGTTAGAGCAGAAACTGCAGAATGTACCCCGACCTGAGAGAAATTTTCTACATCTGCGAATGGTGCTGCAAGATGAATTGCCGCAGCAGGAAAGAGCAGTTGCTCTGGTATGGAGCAACTCCCATCCACCAACAATTCGTTAGAGAAACAGTCGATTTGCTAGCACTCCCTTGTCCAGCTTCTTGTTGCGGTACATATAGACCGTATTACGTTCTGCCACTTATATGCCAATAAGGCACTATGCGTTCTGCAACTACTCTTTCAGCTCCCTCTCCGAGTGATTTTGACTGTGCAAACAGAAATGGTTTCCTTCTAACGTCTCGTCTCGGGAGCGGTCAGGTGCCAGCTTTCCGTGTTTTCGTTAACGCCACCTTGGTACTGCTTTCTGAAGGCAGGTTCGGGTGTAAGTAGACGGGTTCCGAACGGCTCCTCTCGGGCGCGGCCGGGCGCCAGCCGTCCGTGTCTTCGGTTATGTGACCTTGCCTTTTAGAGGAAAGCTCTTTTTGATGGTCGTGACGCGGCGACGCGCGCTCCGTATGCGAGGGGAGCGATGACAATCACCGGTTTTGGTTCCCGTAACCGTTCAAGGGGACAGTGGCGGTCTGTTCACAATTACTTTAACCAGCGGCACGGCTTTCGACTCGCCTAGTGTGGGGATTACGGCGTGAAGCCGCCAGGACGACAACACCGATAGAAACGTAGCTTAAACGTGACTGAAGTAAAACGGCTAGCCGGCCTAGTTGGAACGATTTCATGGTGGTACTGCGCGAAACAACGGGGACGAAGGAAGGAGACACACAGACAAGCGCAATCACAGACCGCTAATAAAGGCCCAGAACAGCTGGGTTTCTTAAGTCAAAGTTAGAACATATAGAAAGAGGGCCGGAAGAACTAGACATGAACTGAAGTAAAACGGCTAGCCGGCCTAGTTGGAACGATTTCATGGTGGTACTGCGCGAAACAAACGGGGACGAAGGAAGGAGACACACAGACAAGCGCAAAGTGTGAAGAACGGCAGACATACGCTTTTACTATCACATAGTGTTTCTTCAGGAGATAATACGTAACATTGCTTTGCCCGTTACAGTGTGAATTTTCTAACGACCAGTACATTTAGAGACAATAACAAAAAAAAAAACACAGAGCAAAGTTCCCATGCTGATAAGGGGCTTCAGCACGGGCGCGCACTGCGTCAAACCTGACAGCGCTATCTGCCTCACTGTTGGTAGGAAGTCCATCCATCTTCACGTATGATTATGGCAATGGGCGATCACCACTATAATAGCGTGACAAACGTGCGCAACACGCTGCGCTTGCGTTGACAAGTCTGCAATTGCGTTTTGCGAGAAGAGACTACGCGGCGTCCAAGCACCACCTGGCTTGTCTTCTTTCATCCGAAAGGTGCCGCAAAAACGAGAGCTATCAACAGCCTATTTCGTCTTTCACCGACCACACATGTGACACATGCGTCTGTAGCTCTACGGTAGGTCACGTTGCGAGAAAGCTGCTACTGATGCTTCTTCCTCGACGTCTCCGTGCGTGGTAGGCTTAAGGAATTGTACCTGAGCTTGTTGGCACGGCTTCACAACTGAGAACAGCACGGGCACACGGGACAAGTCCTGTGAGTCTTTCTCGACCCGTGTGTCCGCGCTGTTCTCAATTATGAGAGTTAAGGAAAACTGTACATACGGTCTGGGCATGGCCTGTGAGATTTTACGCTGTTCGTGTCGCTTCCCAATCTCAGAGGATGTGCATTATGGTTGTTCGCTTGACAGGCGAAACGAGAACCACTCAGAATTCAGCCGCGCTTCATGCGCGGCTCGCTTCTGATTGGTTCTCGTTTCGCGGCTACCGCAAAAAAAAAAGGATCTCGACCTATTCGAGCAGCTGCCGCGTGTCCCTACAGCTTTTCATGAATACTGCCGCACGCGGCCTGTCGCACGCGTTTTTACCGCCAGTGCGAACCGGCCTTAACAAAGCATGCTTGCCGCGGCGCATATCCGGTCATACAAAAATACCTGCAACTTCTCGCCTGCGGACTCCGCCTAGCTGCTCGCCAGAGCGGACGACTTTGGCAAGTCGCCTTCCTTATCACACACTTACCCGCCTCTCCCGTTCCTTTCTCGTGACACGAAAACACTAGTCCACGCCCGTCAATCGCGTGACTGAGTGAACCTCTCTACACCCCCCCCACCCCGCCTTCCTTGCTAAAGTAGAACTGAGGAAAAAAAAGTTAATTCAATTCACGAAAGCAGCTTCAGCTGGGCCAGAAAGTGTCAAAACATGTGCGCTCTTTGCAAAGAAAATGACCTCGCCGTAAATATATGGCACCAACACTTTCCTGGCCTTCTCTGTTAAAGTGAATGACCCTCACCAGCTCAAAACTTGTCAGGATGTCGCACAGACTCAATTTATATACGCAGAACGTAAATTTAATTGAAATTGTGTGCGCCAGTACTAAATAAATGATTGGCATTGCAGGCGAGTCCACACTGGCCATGCAAAAGGGAAGCGTTTGCACAAGCCAGTGGACCGCCAGATCGGAGACGGCTCCGCCCTCTAGCCAACATGGCGGCATCCACGATAAAACGGTATATGGGCAGAGGCATTAACTGTGGACTAGACAGGGTCATTCAGTACCTTGGTATGTGAGGGCGATGAGCGCAACTGATGCGAGGACCTTCTCAAAGGTGTACATTGGTGCAGATCTTTAAGGTTCTGAAGAACAGAACGGAGGATGGTACGCGAGCCATAGCTAGACTCTGGGGCACCGCTAGAGGTTGTTCATAAGGTTTAAGTGCCCTGAAGATAGTCCTGCGTCTGCCTACAGACGTCAATAAACTGGTTAGTCATACGGGGCTGGCGTTTCAGAACGCAAATATGTTTGCTTAGCAAATGTAGGAGTAGAAATACCATGTTGCTGTTTCGGAAGATGCGTTTATTTTCTTTATGAACAACATAACCTATTTTCATCCCATCACCTCGAGTATCCGCACCATCCACCCAGAGGAGCGTCTATATATCTCGGGCCCCAGCACCAAACGAACAAGGCACAGACACCAGGGCCCGTATTCACGAAAACAACTTACGACAAAAAAGCTCTTAAGAGAAAATTTCAGCCAATGCCACTGCTGGACATATCATTAGAGACGCTTCCCGACCAATGGCAAAAAGCACTTACGAAAGACAAGTTTTGTGAATTCGGCCCCAGGAGAGAAGGACGATGACACAGCGGGAACAAGATACCGGCACGAATTCCGTCCCAAAAACCAGGATATACACAGAGGTAATATACACGGAAAGTTCATTAATGCCACCCGGCGTGTTTTCCGAGCAGTCCGACACCTGCTCCGCCGGTGTACACTCCGACGCCCCGGCCGCCGAGGCCTCCGTAGAGACCAGCAGCCCCGTATCCGGCAGCGCCTCCTCCGTACAGAGCACCGGCGCCGCCGTACACAGCTCGCGGCCTGGCGAAGCCGTACGACGACCCACTAGGGCCGTACTTGGCAGCGAGTAGATAGGATGGAGGAGAGGACGACCGCAGCGCCACGTCGGCGGGGCTCTCGCTCTGCGTGCCGGGCTCGTTGGTGTCCACCACAGCTCGGAAGCCTGCCCCATCGGCCGTGTACTTGACCTTGCGCTGTCCACCTTCCGGCGTGTTGAGTGTGTACACTCCCTGCACAGCACCGTTGCCATCGCCTACCTCCTGGCGAGAGCTAGAACCGCCAATTGCCTGAGCGACGTAGCCGAAGCTGTACGGCCTCGGCCTGTTGTCCTCGTAGGCTCTGTAACCCTGCACGAGGTACATTAGCCTTAATACACTGCTTGGAAGTACACGTCCAGAAGCAGGTGGACTTATCCTTTATTTTTTCCTTACTCTAGTGGAACATGTTTAGGTTCAAGCGGCACATTAATGCAACACATAACTCCCCGCCTACTAGAATGCATTATGTTCAAATCAATTCTATTTGATTTAATTTGTTTTTTCGAATACAGCGTAACATCGTTAGTGATATGCATTACACTCCGGTATACCATAGTTCGGAGAACTGATGGGGGGACCTCCGAAAGGTAAAGCATATGTATGTTCAGCGCGTAGTGCAGCATGAGAAAAAATGAATACATTGATAAAAACTTACAGGAAAGCTAGGAAGAACGCAAGATTAGAGAAGAAATGGAAGCAAAAATGTATAAATAATTAAAGCGAGAAAATGGAAAAGAACAGGCACGGTATATAAATCTATGATCCTACTATAGTTAGCATATGTTGAGAAAGAATTTCCATTGAGAACTCGTTATGATGCAGGTATCATTAATTAATCAGAACAAAGTGGAAATACAATAAAATTTAACGCAAAGGTAACGCTACAAAATTGAAAGCCAAAGTAATGCACAACACAATGAATACAAAATGACATATTAATTGCAACTACGAAACAAAAGCAAAATGAATTCGTGTAGAAACAATAACGTCAAATGTTCAAGGCAGCAGGAAATGATGTTGAAAAATAGCGGAAATAGCACAGATAATTTGCGTAGCTGCGCACATAATTTGTCGAGACAGTACTTCTTATGTTAGAACGAGAACGGAAATCTGGGCGAGTTGGTGATAATTCATATCTTATGTTAGCTTTGGAAAATAAGTAGAGATGAGGATGACTTAATTTCGTGTGGTCTTGTGTTCAAGAATGGCGTGCTTGAAAATAGGGCTGTTAGTTGTCCGTAATTTGTTCGAACGCAGACATAAATTATTGCTCTATAAAACAATGAGGTGCGTTATGTTCATTTTTATTCCCATATTGTATTCCGCAGAATCTTAGCGGAGCCTTCAAGTAAAAGTAGTTACCTTGTTCACTAAGACAGTATGGCGTCCCGGTTTAGCAGTAGGAGCTGTTTTGTAGTGTTTCTGCATTGTTTGGTTACTTACTCCTCCGTAGTAACCGCCACCGCCGCCAGCGAGGTAGCCACGTCCAGCGTAGCCGCCTCCGTGCCCGACTGCTCCGAGGCCACCGATGACGCCGCCACCGTATCCACCACCGAAAGTTCCGGCATTAGCCATGACGGCCAACACGAGGACCGAGGAGACCGCTGCCTGCATGTAATATAGCTTGGAAGGCTTAGCGAGGCTCACGTACACATGCACAAGTCCAAGCAATGCACAGCATGATAATGCTGACGCGCAAGCATCCATGTCAAAATTTTCCTAAAATATACTGCCATTCAGGTTGACCACTATACTTAGTCGTTACGCTAAGATGTAAAGACACCTCTCAGCATGAAGTCATTAAGGCGCTCGTCGATATTTTTTAAATTTCAGACCAGAAATGCTACATATACGTCGAAGTGTCCTCCTCCTCGTCCTCCTCCTTCTCGTCATCATCATCATCATTATCAGCAGAAGCCGTAGCCTATTGAGGTCCACTGCAAGACGAAGGCCTCTCCAAACGATTTCCAATCCGGCGGATTCCAATAGGATGTATCCTGAACGAGTTGGTTCCTCTTTATGCCCGTCAACTTTTTACTTTCATGGCTCCTTCTAACTCGCAAGGCGCTACAACGTGACTCAAGGTGCTGCAAGGTGTTGGACGCTAATTTTGCATTTCCTAAACGCTGCTCCACCTTTCGTGTTTCCGCAGAACACATCTGCCATGTTCATGGCTTTGTGCTTCGATTTGTCGGTGGATTCGCCCTCGTGCTGTCATCCGCTAGCCTTATGGTTGGCTCAATTGGCAGAGCGAGCGCCGCGGGCTGGCGTTGCTCACGGGTTCGAACCCCTAACCATGACGAATTTTTCGTCTGCTAGGAACTGGGGAATCCGTATGGATTTCCTTGTAGCCTTTGTGCTACAAACGGGTCGATATTAATACTCCCATTCGTACTTGTGTATTATACAGAAATATGGAGTGAGTCTCATCTCTGTATGGATTCATTATGGCACTTGTTTGTCCGCGAGTGAAAGGGGTAGCACAACAATATAAGATAATGGAAGTAAGCCTCTACCGTGGCCTTCCAAAAGGCTCGCAAGGCCGAATTAGCCGCCTGGTATCTAACCATGTTGTTCCAGTGTACACGCCATTGCACCTTAGAGAAAATAAGCAATCGATTTCCATACGCAATTTCTTCATTCAGCGAAAACTACAATAGCTCAATATATAAATTCATGACTCACGAAAGTAACTAGGGAATTGTTAAAGCGTGAGAGTTCATTTTAAGCTTATTTCCTTCTAATTTTGTTTGCCAAGTAGTCCTCCGCATGTTCAAGACGGAAAAGTCGTTTCTCACATGGTCTCGCCTAAAAAAGTTAGCGGCTCACACAGATAGCAAATGTATAGTTCGGCACCTTCGCGTATAGCGATGGCAACCTTCGGATCAAGAGTCTTTGAACTTATACGGTACTTGTGCAGGTAAGCAAAATAGAAATAAAAATAAATAAAGCCTCACTTACGCACGACCCAGTCGTAAAATAAAAAAAAGAACAAAATTTCCGGTGCATCTGCTCAACGTGTCGTACCGATTTCTCGCCATAAGCGCAGGTGGGCTCGTCCACCGAGTCCGGGTTTTTAACTACTAGATATGTATTCTCTGAAAAAGGTGCTTCCGTTGGCGCAACGAACTTCGCAAAATGTCGCAAACGCCTGCAGACCGGACCGCGAAGTTGTCTATAAAAGTGAGGAGCTATAGCATGAAAAACAAAAATCGCAGTACCATATGAAGCGATGCCGAATAGGGAGTTCGCATACAGGCCCGAAAGGCTGCCTTTTAGGATGCGGACACAAACGCAAAGCATTATTGTTTACCTCTGAAAACATTCGCAATACATGTGGTGGCCGCCTTCCACGGCTGCAACTGTTGTTCGCCTCACATGAATGAAAGCGGCACTTTCAACAAACACAAGATATAGTGTTTCGCATAAAGTAACAGTTTGTTACAGAAAAAAAAACTGAATTACAGTGACAGTTACCGCGTAAACAAGGAATCACTAAATGAAAAATCTAAACGATGTAATGGATGACAAATAGATGGCACAGCTCATTTGTTTTATTGTAAATACAAAATGTGAATATAAAGAAAGCTGCTTCCCGACATTGCGAGGTCACTAATTGCTCCCACACTTTTGCTGGAAACACACGCAGTGCTGCAGGCAGTAAAATAAAGACACACTTCTCTGCACTGGCTATGGTTGGTTCATCATCAGCAGCACCGCATCACTTAAGGTCGGGTTTCTTAATTTGATTCTCTCTAGCACACGTTGCTTTGGGATGGGCACTACAGAGGAGGGTTTTATGGGGGGCGTATTTTGAGAAACTAAAGTGTGACAAGAGACGACGGCCGACACTGATTACCAGATTTTGCTATTATATAAATACGCTACGAGGTTGATGTTTTCAACGTGTTTTTTTATGTTAAAGGGCAACTCCGGCGTTTTTTCAGTGTCTACGGAACTCAGTGAATTCTTCCATATAGATTCTCCGCGGTACTGTAATAATATATGCCAAGCCGAGTATTTGCAAGTTAGTTTTCCTGAAAATGAATATAAAAATTTTTTTACAGGATTCCCACGCGGGCCACCGTGTGTTTTTTAGGTCATCACCATCAACGTCGCCTACCCGACTTAGGGGGCCGTCCCAAGCAAAACGGCCATACTTCACCGTTCAAATCGTCGCTGTCAAGTTAAAAAAAACCTGGCATAACTCAACACATCGTCGGATGACCTTGCCACTGTCACTTTTCTGGCACGAGCTCCATATATCTGATGGTGGTAAGATTGGTACGTCACCGGATATGCAGCACGAAACGTCTACACGTGTCGGTTTCGGCTTCAACACGCCTTTCAATCGGTTATTTAAAATTACTGGTACGTTTCTGAGCAGACTGAACCATCCTAGCTGCTACAGGACTATCAATACAATTAGAAAACATCGATATCAAAGCATGGCGAAAGAACCCCCCGAGTTGCCCTTTAAGCTGTTGTTTAACGATTGTATAACTCGATATCCTGCCGGTAGATTTATGCATGTTTAGTTGCATGGATCCATACTGGCATTCTGTTAAGGATCCAGATGTTTACACCACGTTATTGACTCCATTTCCTTACAGAAAGTTCAATTCAGCTGAAAGTGTCTATAGCGCCTCTACTGTGTGAGTGCGACTGTGGCGCACGCGGCATATCTTCTTGATGACGACAGAGTAATGCTGATACTGCACTACACGTCTAGTAGAGCATGAATACAACAGCACGAAATCTTTTGAATATACGAAAACCATAGATAAAACAACAAATCTAGAATATTACCATGCGTATTTGACCTTCCACTGGGATTTACCCACAGCAGAAACAAAGCCCGTTTAGCAAATGAGTTATTCCGCATCCTAAAAGAAAACTGCACTTATATTCTAAAGTCTTGCCTCTTCTCTAGGGATCACATTGTGTCTATTGCTCTCTTATGCTGCCTGTCCTAAGATATTTCACAACAAAAATAAAAAGCAATTTCACGTGAACACATTTGAATGTCATACGAACGCTGAGGCGCTCATTCGAGAAGACCGGTTCTCCGTTGAAAGCATAGTGATTCACTTCGAAAATGAACGCGCGACACTTTGTGAACGCAAGGCCCAAGAGGCGGAAGAACACGCGGTGGTCGGATGCTTCGCCGACCGCGGCTCATATACAACGATCACCGTGTCGCCCAAGGAGGTTGTACATGAACTTCACGTACAACCTCCTTGTTGACGCCACATGCGCTGCTCTCACCTTCCACATTGCTGCTTCCGCTGCTGTTGCTCCTACGGTGATGGTATTGCTTGTGTCCATGGCGGTCGTCGGCGGACCTTTTATACTGGCCGATCCAGTGCGGCCGAGCGTGCACGGCGTGGCCGGGATGCATATGCAAAGGCGGCGACGGTCCAGATGCAAGCACTTTCTGTATTTCGGCGCGTGCCTCTGCTTCATCCTTTCCCTCGTGAATGAACTGGTCGCACACGAGCGTTTGTTTGCAACAACATTTGAAGATGAACGTTTAACAAAGCGTGTACGTGATTTTGAAAGATAGAAAATCGCCCTTCCTGCGAGGCGTTGGTTATGAAATGAAATGTTGTTTTTTTAAGAGCTGTTGTGCTTGCATGCACGTCTCCGTACTCCGTCTCAGAGTGATTGATTGATTTGTGGGGTTTAACGTCCCAAAACCAGCTCTGATTATGAGAGACGCCGTAGTGGAGGTCTCCGGAAATTTTGACCACCTGGGGTTCTTTAACGTGCACTGACATCGCACAGCACACGGCCTCAACATTTCGCCTCCATCGAAATGCAGCCGCCGCGGCCGGGATTCGATCCCGCGACCCTCGGATCTGCAGCCGAGTACCTTAGCCACTAGACCACCGTGGCGGGGCCCGTCTCAGAGTGAATGAATGAATGAATGAATGAATGAATGAATGAATAAATAAATAAATAAATAAATAAATCGCGCAGTGGTGATCATTTCATGGAACGCTGACCGGGTGTGACGCATCCCATATAAAAGAATTATTGAGGGTGCATCGTTATCTCGAAAGGAGACTGCCCGGTGAGGTAGACGATGTTTGGCGCGACATTATTTTAATTGATTCCTGAGGAGGTAACAATTTGACGGCGTAGCAATCAATCTATATGAGTCTATAGTTTGTATTAAAGAGAAGCTGGGCAACACCGAACTTCATAGACGAAGTTCGGGTTAAAGCTACGCTAACTTCGCTCAGTACTACGAACACGGACTTACGCATGTCACCACGTTCAGCATAATTAACGGGACCCTAATGTAAAAAGGTGATGCGGTTTAGAATGATTACTTACATTTCTAGAACTCTATTGTCGTTAATGCTGCCATTTTACGTTCGATGTTAGCATAAAAATTTAATGTAAAGGGTATAGTATCGAAATTTGCACCAGAACTGAGGCCTCATGACGTCAGAGTGCCAAATTCTCTTTTTTTTTGTATTCCTCCAAATTCGTCTCATCATATTTCCGGAACCTCCTTGTGTGAAGTCTCCAGCTTCCTTAGAACGAAATGTACCTCTTTCATACCGGCAAATAGTTATGTAGGTCTTAGCCAGTGGCTTAGCCGGAAATTTTTTCGAGGGGGCCTAGGAATTTTCGACATGGAGGGGGGGTGCCGCTGCAGCGGTATATATATATATATATATATATAACGAATACCGGACTCCGGTCGAAACGTTGCATGCAATAAATCGTCCATTGTTACTGTTCGAAGGGGGACTTACTTTCCTGTGCACCACGCCCACGGCCACTCCCCGCCAAGCCCGCATGTGTGTGTATATATATATATATATATATATATATATATATATATATATATATATATATATATATATATATTGCTAAGAGGTTTATTGGCAGAGATGCAGAGACACGAGCAGCAGTCAGAATAAACGGTCGGCCCAACGAAAGTGTCACGAGCTCATGCCGATGGCGATACGGTTGTTGAACAGGCCACTCTTCTTCACTACAATCATCCTCCACTGAAAAAGGCGCCACCCTGGCGTCTTAAGGCAAAGACAACGATGGGGCCGTAGAAAGGCTTGAGGCGAGAAATGTAGACCAGTTCGCGGTCACGATGGCGTAGGTCAGACGACGGCGTGAGAGGCTCCACAGCGTAGTTGACGGAGGAGGTTTGCTCCAGAACCCGGTAAGGTCCAATGTATTTCGCGAGAAGTTTTGCAGAGCGGTCGGGCGCGGTGGCAGGCACACGAAGCCAGCCCAAGGAGCCAGGGGAAAATTCTGGTGCAGAAGGGGTGCCAGGTTGACGGGACTGCGGCTGCCACTGACCCTCTGTGGAAAAGGAGCAGGCAAGTTGGCGGCATCCTTCGGCATGTCGAGCAGCCTCGGACAGCGGGGTAATTTGGGACTGGACTCATCAGGCCTATATTGAAGAATCGTGTCAAATGTGTGAGAAGGTTCGCGTCCGTACAGAAGAAAATACGGGGAAAATCTAGCCGTAGCTTGCGCTGCAGTATTGTATGCGGAGGTGACGAAAGGAAGAACATGATCCCAATTCGAATGATCAGAGGCGACATAATGTGACAAGCGCTCTGCCATGCCGTTGGTTTGCGAATGGTGCCCTGCACTTGTTCGGTGGACGATTCGGCATTCGTCAAGTAGTGCTTTCAAAACATCGGAAAGGAAGGCGCGACCGCGATCGGTCAGAAGTCCCCGGGGGAGCCGTGGCGTAGAACGAAATGTCGTAACAGGAACGATGCGATATCTCATGCGGTGGCGGTCGGTAAAGCGGCGGTTTCGGCATATCAGGTCAGGCGATCTACCACAGCAATAATCCATCGGTTACCTGCTGGTGTGGATGGGAGCGGTCGTATATATCGATACCAACACGAGGGCAGGGAAGAGGTTGCGATGGGTAGGCATGCCTGGGCAGCAGTTTTCGGCGTTGGCACTGAGCACAGGAGCGGATGAACTTTCGCACGTCGTTGTACCTGCCACATCAGTAAAATCGGAGGCGCAGTCTACAGTAGGTCTTGAAGAGGCCCGCATGTGCAGACTGGGGATCGGCATGGAAAGCATCGCAGATAACATGACGGAGACGGCAGGGTATCACTAGAAGCCACTTGCGACCGCCGGAAAGGTAGTTGCGACGATAAAGGAAGACCGTCGCGTATGCAGGAGCGGGTGGCCTGGCGACGAAGGGCACGTGGTTGTGGGGTCGTGGCGGGATCGGAAAGTAGCTTGATAAGCGAATCGATCCTGGGATGCTTGAGTTGTTCCGTCGCCATATTGTGTAGGTCTTGGGAGACGAGGGCTGGCTCAAGGGCAGATAGACAAGCATTGTCTTCGGACACTGGAGAGCGAGAAAGGGCGTCAGCGTCCGTGTGCTTGCGACGGCATCGGTAGGTAACGCGAATGTCGTACTCCTGTAGCTTAAGATCCCAAAGAGCAAGTCGGCTGGATGGGTCCTTAAGGGTGACAACCAGCAAAGGGCGTGGTGGTCAGTGACGACGTCGAAATGGTGGCCATACAAGCAAGGGCGAAATTTCGCAAGTGCCCAAATAATGGCCAAGCACTCTTTCTCGGTAACCAAGTAGTTAGCCTCGGCTTTATTCAGGGTGCGGCTCGCGTAAGCGACAACATATTCGTGGAACCCTTCCTTGCGTTGCACGAGTACGGCACCGAGGCCGACTCCGCTGGCATCGGTGTGCACTTCGGTCAGGGCTGCAGGGTCGAAATGGCGAAGAATGGGATGCGTGGTTAGCAGGCGGCGTAGTTTGTTGAAGGCGTCGTCACAGGCGGTGACCAAGTTGAAAGTTATGTGTCGCCGCTCAGAAGGCTTGTCAGTGGAGCACAAATCGAGGCGAAATTCCGAATAAAAGGTCGGAAATACGAAGCTCTTTTAAGCTCTTTTTGGGAAGTCCGCGACTGCGCGTAGCCTGGCTGGATCCGGAAGTATACCGTCTCTCGAGAGAACGTGGCCAAGAATTGTGAGCTTTCGGGCACCCAAACGGCATTTCTTGAGGTTTAGCTGAAGCCCAGCGTCGGTGAGACATTTAAGGATGCGTTCGAGATGCCCAAGATGTGTAGGGAAATCAGCGGAGAAAACAACTACGTCATCCAGGTAACAGAAGCATGTGTTCCACTTGAGGCCTCGCAGTATGGTGTCTATCATCCTCTCAAACGTAGCGGGAGCATTACACAGACCGAAAGGCATGACGGTAAATTCGTACAAGCCATCAGGCGTCACAAATGCGGTTTTAGGTCGATCCCACGATTACACGGGAACTTGCCAGTATTCGGAACGTAAGTCCAGTGAGGAAAAGAATTGCAACCCCTGCAAACAATCGAGCGCATCGTCTATACGCGGCAACGGGTATGCGTCCTTGCGCGTTATCTTGTTCAAGCGACGGTAGTCTACACAGAAACAAATGGAGCCGTATTTCTTTTTTACTAAAACGACCGGTGATTCCCAGGGACTGTGTGAAGGCTGCACAATGCCACGCTTGAGCAAGTCGGCAACATGGTCATCAATTACACTGCGCTCCGAGGCCGACACTCGATAAGGACGTTGCCGTAGGGGGGCATGATATCCTGTGTCGATCTGGTGCGACACGGTTGATGTGCTACCCAAACCAGAACCGTGGGTGTCAAAAGAGGCACGGAAGATCTGCAGTAGGGAAATAAGCTGGCTTCGTTCTGAAGACGATGTTTCGTCGTCGATGGAGCAATGAAAACATCGAGGAGTGACTGATCAGCTGCAGGATCATCCCTTAATGTGCTGAGGTCGTCAAAGTGGAGGCGGGCGAAGCGTCAACAATGTGAAGCGCCTGAAGAGTCTGAACGTTGCCGAGGCATTCACCACAAAATAATTGTAAAGGTGACGCCATTATGTTCTCGACCAGCATCGTCGTGACGCCACACGAAGCGTAAACAAGGCAAAGGGCAGAGGAGAGCATTTGCGGGTTATGAACGTTTGAGAGGAAGTAAAAACAATAACTCCGTAAGATATGGCGGCGCATGACGCAGGGACAGGCACAGAAGAGCACGATGGAATGGCGATATCTTCGGATAGAAGTAGCTTATCACAAGGGGGGGGGGCGAAGTTCGACAGTGTCAACGTCGCGAAGTGCAGATAGCTCAAGTTCAGCGCGGCAGCAGTCAATAATGGCGTTATTAGTTGCGAGGAAGTCCAAACCTAAAATGATGTCATGGGAACACGAGGGAAGCACGACGAATTCGGCAGTATACACAACTCCTTGAATGACGAGTGTAGCGGTTCACCCCGCGAGGGGCGTTATGTTTTGGGCGTTCGCCATTCCAAGAGACAGGTCAGATAATGGCGTCGTAACCTTACGTAAAGCGCGACTCAGTTCAACGGAAATTACAGATACGGCGGCTCCTGTATCCTGTGTCGACGGTTCCTTCGACTGACACTTCAATCACATTGGCAGGGGAGGGACGAGGGCTTGTACTATTTGACGTGCACGCAGTTCGTTCCTCAGGAACTGCGGCCATCAGTTTTCCTGCTCAGTGGGTCCGGGAAGGCGACGCATCGGAGAAAGCGAGTGACGACGTGGCGATGGCGATCGTTGCGGATGAGCCATCAGGGTAGAATGAAGCGGGAGGAAGACTGGGAGTCGCCGATGAAAAGTGAGGACGGAAAGATGGCGCCCGTCGAGTGGTCGAGAAAGGAAGCATGCGGCGATGGCAAAGACGCGCCACGTGACCAGCACCGCCACATGCAAAATATATCAGGCGATTGTGAGGGGTGCGCCACTGGTTGACGTGCCCTCCGAGTCGTGGCTGGGAAGCCGGGAAATGTTGCCTGCCTGGTTGCGGCAAAGATGGTGGGAAAAAGTGGTTGGTCCATAGGGGTTGCTTGGCGGCCCGTAGGGGCTGCTCAGCGGGCCATAGGGACCGGTTGGCGGGCCATGAGGTCTGGTCGGTGGTCCATGCATTGACAGCGGCGGGAGCGTCTGCGGACGAGGTCTGGCAACGACGTCGGCGTACGTGAGAGGCGTAGTGACCGGCGGTTGTTCAAAGGCTGGAGGAATATCTTGGACGACTTGGTCTTGAACGAAATCGCGAAGTGTGGGCGTCAAAGGCTGTTGTGGTCCTGGGACGCAAGGCAACCAAGATAGCTGACGAGCCACTCTGCGCGCAGGAACTCCTGAATTTTCTGTAGCACAGGAGCGTGCTCGTCTCCGATGCCAAGACTGGAGAGTGAGTCCTCAGGCGCAGAGGGACGTCGGGTCTGGAGACGTCTTCGCAACTTATCGTAGCTTTGGCAAAGTTCGGTCACTTGAACGACAGTGCTAGGAGCCTTGGACAGCAGCATTTCGAATGCATCGTCCTCAAGGCCCTTCATCATGTGTTTGATTTTTTCTGCCTCCGACATGGACGCGTTGACGCGTCCACAAAGGTTGATGATATCCTCAATATAGCTTGTGAAGTTTTCTCCCGTTTGTTGGCATCAAGTGCGAAGCAGCTGCTCGTAAAGGAGTTTGCGTACTTCTGACCGATCAAAAACTTGCGTGAAATTCCTCTTGAAGTCGGACCACGTATCGAGTTCGGCTTCATGCTTTAGGAACCACATCTGCGCAACCTCGGAAAGATAATACGAAACGTGGCCCAACTTGCTATCATCGGCCAATTTATTATGAGCACTTACTAGCTCATATGCGGAGAACCAGTCTTCAACGTCCTTGTCGTCTGTGCCGGAAAAGATAGGGGGATCTCGCTGGCACAAGGTACCGGCACATACCACGGGGGGTGGCATTGTTGGAGGGGTGCCGCTTGTGTCGTCGGCCATGATGGGACGTAGAGTGCGACTCCGAAGTTCCAGGTTTGAGTGGATGAAACCCGGCAGCCTCTACCACTTGCTAAGAGGTTTATTGGCAGAGACGTAGAGACAGGAGCAGCGGTTAGAATAAACGGTCGGCCCAGCGAAACAGTCACGAGCTCATCGGTGGCGATGCGGTTGTTGCACAGGCCACCCTCCTTCACTACAATACATATATATATATATACTATATATATATATACTATATATATATATATATATATATATATATATATATATAGTTCCGGTTGAAGGTCAAGCTAAGGTTCATTTACAGGAGAATGCGGAGCGCTAGGTAGTTGGTACAGCCGAGGCAAAATGGCGTCCAACCGCTAGACAAGATATCGGCCTCGTCGTCTTCCATCCTTGCCTGGCTCATACCTGGATTGCCCGTCTGATGCCGCAGCGCTCCCCGGCTCACAGACGAAGCCCGCGGGGCAAGTCCAAATCACTGGAAAACAGCAGGATGAAACCCCTTGAGACGCGCGATGTATGTAACCTGCGTTCGGCTGGAACGACGACCAGCTGACGTTAAACGGGCCACCACGTACGTTAAGTCGCTCAACCGATCGACAATCACGAAAGGTCCAGTATACTGGGGCAAAAACTTTTGGCATAATCCACGTTTACTCTGTGAGGTCCACACCCATACCAAGTCGCCTTTGCTGTACAAGACAGACTGGTGTCGGCTGTCATAGCGCTCCTTAGATCGGTGCTGTGACCCCACGGTACGAAGTCGAGCGATCCGACGTGCTTCTTCTGCAAGGCACAGCGTTTTGGCAACCGAGTACTCACTGTGGAAGCCAAACGGCAGTATTGTATCCATACTCCTTAGCGGTAGACGTGCGTACAGCAGATAAAAAGGACTGTAATCCGTCGTCTCATGCTTTGCGGTATTATACGCATATGTGATGAATGGGAGCACGTCATCCCAGTCTTTGCGGTCGGAGGAGACATACCTTGCCAGCATGTTGGTAAGAGTCCTGTTCGTACGCTCCACAAGGCCGTTGGTTTGAGGGTGGTAAGGTGTTGAATGCCGGAACTTCGAGCTGCAGAGACGAAGTAATTCTTCAACTGACGACCACGATCACTAATTATCACACGGGGGGAGCCGTGCCTGCGGATAACAAACCGCAGCAAGAATGTGGCAACGCATGTAGCTGTTGAAGATGGTATGGCCGCAGTTTCTGCATAACGGGTCAGGTGGTCTACACATACGATAACCCACCGATTGTCGTTAGAAGATCGTGGAAATGGCCCCAAGAGATCAATGCCTACTTGTTCAAACGGCAGACAAGGTGGTGGCAGAGGCTGGAGAAGACCCGGCGGAGTAGTCGTAGGACGCTTACGGCGTTGGCATTTCTCGCAGCCGCTGACGTGCTGCTTGATAGTGTCTCGCATTTTGGGCCAGTAAAAACGCTCCTGTGTTCGGTGCAGTGTTTTGTGAAGCCTAGATGGCCAGAGGTTGCGTCATCTTGCATGGCACTCAGTACGTCTGGTCGCAGACTCTGCGGAACCACCAGGAGAAAGCGTGCGCCTTTACCCGAATAATTCGTCTTGTAATGGGGGCCATCTCGTACACAAAATCGACCGGTGGCTTGAGGACGCAGCGCAGCAGTAAAAAGGGCTCCAGGCTAATATCACTGGCTTGTTCATTCCTGAATCTCGTGGAGTCCAGGAATGTGGCCGAAATAGAAGCAAAACAGTTATTGAAGTTGTCTTCGTGACACTCCGTAATCGATAGAGGAAGGCCGGAAAGGCAGTCGGCATCTGCGTGACGACGACCGGACTTGTAAGAGATGACGAAGTCGTACTCCTGAAGTCGGAGAGCCCAACGTGCCAGTCGACCACTCGGATCACGGAGGTTCAACAACCAGCATAGAGCGTGGTGGTCCGTAACTGTAGTGAAGGGGCGCCCGTAGACGTAGGACCGAAATTTGTGAACCGCGAAAACTGCTGCCAAGCATTCTTGTTCCGTGACTGTGTAATTGCGTTCCGCCTTACTCACAGATCGACTGGCATAAGCCACAACGTGCTCAGATCCGTGGTGACGCTGTACTTGGACAGCTCCGATGCCAATTCCACTGGCATCAGCGTGCACTTCTGTAGGCGAGGAAGCATCGAAGTGACGTAATATAGGTCCCGATGTCAGTTGAAACTTTAGTTGGCGGAACGCCTCGTCGCAAGCCGACGTCCAGTTGAAAGGAACATCCTTATGGAGAAGGCATGTCAGGGGGTACACCACATCGGCGAATCTTGGTAAAGCGACGAAAATACGAGCATAAGCCCAAGAAACTGCGCAGCTCCCGCAGTGACTTCGGTGGTTCGAAGGAACTTACTGCTTCAATCTTCCGTGGATCGGGCCTCACACCATTTCTGTCGACTAGTTGTCCAAGTACCAACGTTTCAGTCTCTCCAAAGCGACATTTCTTGCAGTTCAGTACCACACCGGCTTTCTCGACACAATCAAGGACGAGGCTAAGACGTCGGTTATGCTCATCCGAAGTGCTTCCAAAAATCACATCATCCAGATAGCATAAGCAATTTTCCCATTTCATTCCACGGAGGATGGTGTCCATAAATCGTTCGAATGTCGCCGGCGCATTACAAAGACCAAAGGGAATGACGTTGAACTCATAGAGGCCATCAGGTGTCACAAAGGCTGTTTTCTCTTTGTCGTCTGGGTGCATTGGTACCTGCCAATAACCTGATCTCAAATCCAGTGAGGTGAAGTAAGCGGCAGAATGGACGCAGTCGATAACATCGTCGATACGAGGAAGCGGATACACATCCTTTTTGGTGACAGCATTTAGTTTTCTGTAATCGACACAGAACCGCCATGATCCATCCTTTTTCTTCACTAGGATCACCGGTGCTGCCCACGGACTTGAGGACTCCTGAATGATGCCTTTCTGTAGCATGTCCTTGACCTGTTCAGTGATAACTGTTCTCTCTGCTGAAGACACACGGTAAGGCTTTTGTCGAATGGGGTGTGCCGAGCCGGTGTCAATGCGGTGGTGAGCACGAGAACGAGGAAGTGAAGCCTGCTTGTCACCTTGTACGAAATCGAACACAGACACATGCGCCTGAAGAACTCGCGCAAGAGCTTGGCGCTAATCTGAGAGAAGAGACTTGTTTATCATTCGTAGGACGTGCTCTTCAGAAGCAGCTGGGTTGGCGTTGTGTGTTCGACACTGCGCCTCTTCGCTGAAAGCCATAATGGAGCTGTAAGTCATTTCCTCAAAAGTGGCGAGTTTCATATTGCGCGGGAGAACAACAGGGGCAGAAGAACAATTGAAAGCCCACAGATTCGTGGCACCATGTACCACACCCACGAGAGAACGCGGAATGAGGACATCCTTCTTGGAGCAGCTCGGATCCAGCGGTAAAACTTGTGCATGGAATGAAGAATGGTCGGCAGTAGTGACTTTGACACAGACACGCGAGAGTGAACAAGGCGGTAGCAACAGATCATCCGAAACAACGAAGTGCTTTTCCTCTTTCGGAGATGTGTCTGCAAGGGTGGCAAGAAGTGCACTATCCAGACTTATTTCACCCGTACCACAACTGCCAGAAGCGCCACAATCCTTAAGGAAGTCAATACCGAGAATAACATCATGAGTGCAACGCGGTAATACTAAAAATTCTGTTTTAAAATCTTCCCCGCAGAACAAAACACTTGCAACACAAATACCGAGAGGAATAAGGCACTCTCCACTGATACCACGGAAGGTCACACCGTCATTCCACGGGAACATAACTTTCCGCCCCAACCTCTCTTTCAACGTCGCACTCACGACGGACACGGTAGCACCAGTATCCACTAACGCAGTTGTAGGTATACTATCGACGAAGACATGCACTTTGTTTTTCACCATCGCAAGAGGAATATTTCGCAGAGATCCAGGCTGTCCTGCGACCTCACCTCCATTGGCTGCGTCGGCTAGCTTCCCGACGGCGGTGGTGACGTAAGGCGTCGCCGTGGTGATGGTAAACGGCGTTGTCGACGGGTTGGTGGCGTCAGGCTGCGATCTGAAGCTGGTGAGGCACTCCTGTTATCATGTGCGAAAGCATTTCTGTGTGCTGAGCCTGTGGGTCGGGCAGCGCCAAAGTCAGTTTGCCAGTGGTTGTGGTAGACGTCGCGATAGAAATTAGCCCAACCTGGTGGCGGACCATATCTTGTCTGTCGGCGTCTGCGACAAAATCGGGCGATGTGACCCGTGGCACCACGTCTATACCAAACCGGTGATGTGCGACTTGGGTTGTAGGCCTCGCGGTCAAACGTGGGTTGTAGCGTATAGTAGTGAGCACGACTTTCACATTGCCGATGCGTGGTGACGGGTCCGTAAGAACGCTCGTCCTGCGTCACTTCGTCGGGAAAATTACATCGGTGCAAGATCGAACTGATAGTGGTCGCAAGATCGAACTGATAGCCGGAGCTGTCGTCAACGCTTGCAACAGTGGTAACGTTAGGTAACCTCCCGAACTTTGGCGTGATACGGCGCAGCTTCAAAGTTTCAAACGTTCGGCACTGCTTGATGAGGTCGTCGACTGAGATGAGACTCTCTTTTCCAATGAGGTGGCTATAGACGTCTTCAGCAATTCCTTTGAGAAGGCGCCCAACTTTATCTTCTTCAGACATAAGAGGGTTTACCGTCCCACACAGCTTCAAGACCGCCTCTATATTGGTCGTACAGGTCTCACCTGGGACTTCCGCACGTTGAAGCAACGTCTGCACCGCCCGTTTCCTCTTGGCGCGTGGAATCTCCGAAGCATTCTGTGATGTCGGCAACAAAGCGGTCCCACGTTGTTAGTGTATCCTCATGGTTCTCGAACCACAGAAGTGCGGTATACGTGAGAAAAAGAACGACGTTCTCCAACTGGGCGGACAGGTTCCATCCATTGTGCTTGCTCACACGCTTGTAATGTGTGAGCCACTGTTCGACGTCCTCACCAGATTTACCCGAAAAAGAGCGTGGCTCCATCGTGTGCCTCCAGACGCCGGTACACCGCGCCGGAGAGGACAGGGGTGGCGGGTCGTTGTCGTTGTGAGACATCTCCGGCGGCGGCAGTCGAGCGAGGCGTCGGCTTCGTCGTAGGATCACCGGTAGCAGCTCCGTCTTCGTGGTCAGCCTACCCAGCACCTCCACCACAAAACTGTTACGGTTTAAGGTCAAGCTAAGGTTTATTTACAGGAGCGCGGAGCGCTAGGTAGTTGGTACAGCCGAGGCAAGATGGTGTCCAACCGCTAGACAAGATATCGTCCTCGTCGTCTTCCATCTTTGCCTGGCTCATACCTTGATTGCCCGTCTGATGCCGTAGCAATATATATATATATATATATATATACAGGCCAGTCCCATATAGTACCTACCTATATATAATTGTTGAAAATATTTTTCACATCAAACTTCTTGTGTCATACCGTGAGCAGAAGTGAGAATAACACAATAAAGAATCTAACGGAGTGGTTAGGTTTTCTTAAAGGGACTGTCTACCGTCCTTCATCGCTCTCCCGTTTTTTGGCTCAACAGAAAGCGTACCTTTCGAAGTGTCCCAGCGTGCAGTGGTTTCTCCAGAATCTCAATAGAAATTATTAAAACACAATTTTTTTTCATCCACGAAGTCGCTCCCTTCATAGTGTAGGCATGCCAGCAACACTGGGTACCGCGCATGATGCGTCGTCGTCTCCCTGGAAACCCTTTCGGGCGCGGGAGGCATCTCAACGCCAACCGGCTTCAAGGTCGGCATTCCAGAGGCGACGACGAGGAGGAGAGGCGAGGGAAAGTCGGCGCGCGGGGGTCCGTCTCGGACATGCAGCGCCGCATGCATGACAAGCGCAGTACTACGCGCCTCCGCAGGCAGACGAATTCGAAGGCAGCGGCACATGCACCACCCCGAAAGCAGCGAAGAAAAGAACAAATTGCTCTTGCACGCTATAACAAGGTGTCTCACAGGGTGAAGCACGCATGTAAGACATACATAACAGTTTTTCAGCAGAGTATGCATACCTGCTAGGGCTGGTTCTCGTACACTTGGAAAATGACGAACACGCTGTTGGGTGTCGCTAGCGGCGTATTTTGCACCACTTTCAGAGCGAAATTAAAAACATAATTCCTTTTTTGTAGGGTGAAAGCGTGCTCGTTCCCGTAAATGTGACGCACGATCTGCCCAATTTTACCACAATCTTAAAAAATTTTCTGAGCGGTAGACAGTCCCTTTAACACTCCTACCGGAGAGCGGCAATATGCTGCGACTCGCGTGAGTCGCTATACGTAGATTGGCTGTGGCCAAGAGAACTCACTTCTTTTCTGCTGCTAATCACACAGTCTATGATCTGTGACGCACTTGAACTGCTACATTTAGTTTCATGTCGAACGGAGCGTGAAAAACGATACTCTCGCGCAGACAAGATTTTCCTAGATGGCAAGAAAAGGCGTGTAATAAGGCTAGCAGAAATTCACATTTCTTTCCTCGCCACTGATACAAAGATCCCTCATTTGCTCACGCTACCTTGACGATAACTTGAAAATAAAGCATAACAACGGATGTACACATGGGCATGAAATACGGCAAGGAAATTGTGGCGGCAGGCGGAACATGGAACAGCGAGCAGCATACCTGATGTTGGTGAGCTAAAAACGCCGTGATAACAACCACTTTTTTTAAACTCTACGCATTGATCCTGGCGTTGTCCTTATAAAGACTACCACCAACTTTCGACACTAGTAAACAGGACGA
Organism: Hyalomma asiaticum; assembly: GCA_013339685.2. Lineage (NCBI taxonomy): Eukaryota > Metazoa > Arthropoda > Arachnida > Ixodida > Ixodidae > Hyalomma > Hyalomma asiaticum. The sequence goes on along the minus strand of JABSTT010002163.1, from coordinate 17,691 downwards.
CGTTTTAGTATATATTTCGCATTTATGAATTCTTCATCTTAAAATTACTTGTTCACTACATTATACAGGTGCTTCTTTCACCAACATTTCGATACACATGCACGAAGAGTGCATACTCACCTGCTATTGTAATTCTAAACAGCTGCAGACCTGTCTATCCTGAGACTACCATTCACATAGAAATTTCAGGAGTTGCGGCCCCTAGCTCGTACATTTGCACTGCCGCAAACAAACATTCACGTAGATGATGGAGGGACACCGCCGCGAAAAAAATGCACATAGGCCACGATAAGCAAGAAGTTGAACGTGATGCTCCTAAATAGTGTCGTATTTTCCTTAAACTTGAGGCGAATTCGTCAGCGCACCAGGCCTGTGCCACGTAAAGGAGGGGTAGGCGAAAAAAAAGTTGTGCAATGCCTAACTCAGTTAAGCCTGGGTGTGCATAGCGAGAGGTACGGTTACATCTTTATCGTTTACCTTCGTACGTCTGAGTGTTTGTGTTTGGATGTTACCTCTCATTGGGTTATGGTTACAATAAATATTAGACATTTTTATATATAATGTAAAGCATTTATTTTGAAAATCTTAATCGTGTTGGTCATTTGCCACAAAGACGGCCCGATGATCGTTGAAGTAGCAAGCAGCCGTCTCCATGGCTCCGAAACAGTACTCTGAGGCCAAGGTTTGTCTCTGGTAAACCAGCTGATACGGGGTTCCCCATGGTGTAGTCTGCATGTTAGGGTCACTTGCAAGAACCAGGTTGAATTGATCTTTAAGTGGAACGTTAAGCGAGTCCGGGGTCCGGTTAAAGTCTCCTGCCACGACACACAGTTCCTCGACAATTCCACGCTTTGGGACCCAGGTGGTCACTATTTCAATGGTTTTCTAGATGGAGTTACTTGGTGACACGGACAACGCTTCAACGGCCAGACCGGTTTCTACACGCCGGAAGGCGCATGCTTCACCGTTGGCAACTGCTAAGGTAGGCAACTGAGGGGCGGTGATTCTACCGGTTCCTTCTCTGACGTCATGTCAGATGTCGCTGCGAGCGGCACTCCAGCTGTGGCAGTTGCTAGGCGAAGGCTCAGTTCGCGGAGTGGCCACCGGTCACAGCGAAACGGCGAGAATACGGCCAATGTAGCTCTCGCTACGAAAGGCGTGGAACACTGCTGACTCGTGGCACTGTTTTTGCTCGGCCACGTGCAGAGCGATGGTTGTCCACACCTGTAAGCAACTCTATGCGCTCATTTTATCAAGAAGTTTTAGTTGATCTGACCTGGGCGCACCTCATTTTAGCGCCAACAGTTCTATTCCCCGGGCAAAAGCAGCAACTCACGCCTTTGTGTTGTTGGGTTTTCGGCGTGACCGTACCGCCTTCCTGGGTTTCCGCGCTTTCCGGTCGACGGTTTCCAAATCCCGACTCGAAGGAAGCGCTAGCTGCCTTTATACGGAGCGCTCTCCGAGACCGATGACTTTAAAGAAGAAAGAGATGTCTATTGACATTATGATCGGTTAAGGAAGCCGCTTGAGTGCGCTTGCGCTCGCATTTTATGCTCTGATATATACAATAGCGTGCAATCACACTTCTGGTGTCGTCTCCTCCCTCGAAGGGAGGAGGTCACGCCTCGCCTCGGTAGCATCTCTGGTAGACAGGGTGATGGGACCCGGTTTGCAGCAGCGGATTCTCCCAGACCGGTTGAAATGTGCAGCCCGGCGAAGAGGCTCACTAAAAGCGATCACAACACAAATAAATGCACAGTTTCCGGTACACACAGTCCCATCTTTTTCACGACGCACTCGCGGAACCGTAGGTCCACCTGCGCATACGCTGGGAGTAGGTCTCAGGGTCCTATGCACTGCTGCGCCACTCCCGCTTCGTCTGTGCGGCCGAGAAGTTCTTCTCACAAAAGAAGCGGCACAAACGCACATACACACACACCGCACGACACAGTGACAATCCACAGATTCCTGGAGCCTCCCGTGGGTCACTGCACCAGTGTTCGATTCTGGCTGCCTTCAAGCTCCAAGAAAAGCAGCGAACTTAGTCGTCGCGGCAGCGTCTAAAGCAATGCCACTGTCCCTTCAGAGACTACTGCAGCGACGTTCATCCGTGGGAACGCGGGCAGTACGTGCTCCCCACGGTTTTTCTCTCCGAAAAGTGGCTCCCTCTGCTACTGCATGCGGCCTCCCTCCACAACATTTAGTGGGGGCCCACGTCAATCCTAACAGTCTCCTTTAAAGGGACACTAAAGCCAAAAAACAGCTTTTCTCGCACTAGTAGGAGAGGACCTTCCTTGAGCCAGAAATCGCTCTAAAAGAACATACGGGTGGCGACAATGCTTTCAAATTCTAGCACTAATGCGCGTGAAGTCACACATCTTTGACGACATCTGCTTAGACTTACATAACTATTTGCCGGTAAGAAAAAGGTACGTCTTGTTCTAAGGAAGCTGCAAACTTCACACAAGGAGGTTCAGAAAATATGATGAAGTAAATTTGGAGGAATACGAGAAAAAAGAGAATTTGGCATTCTGACGTCATGAGGCTTCAATTCTGGTGCAAATTTCCAAACAACGCCCTTTACATTAATTTTTATTTCATTATCGAACGTGATATGGCAGTATTAACGACAAGGGAGTTCTCGAAATATAATTAATCATTCTAAACTGCTTCACCTTTTTACATTGGGGTCCCGATAAGTGTGCTAAACCTGGTGACGTCCGTATGGGCGTGTTTGCAGTGCTGAGCGAAGTTAGCATTGTTCTCACTGTGTATCGTCGTTCTAACCCGTCCTTTTTCTAACCTGTCTAAGTACGTTTATAAAATTCGGTGATGGCCAGCTTCTGATTGTTACAAACTATAGACTCATATAGACTGATTGCTACGGCATCAAATTGTTACGTCCTCAGGAATCAATTAAAATAATGTCGCGCCGAACATCGTCTACCTCACCGGACAGTCTCCTTTCGAAATTACGATGCACGCTCAACCATTCTTTTATATGGGATGCGTCACACCTGGTCAGCGTTCCATGAAATGATCACCACTGTGCGATTTATTTATTTATTTATTTATTCATTCATTCATTCATTCATTCATTCATTCATTCATTCATTCATTCACTCTGAGACGGAGTACGGAGACGTGCATGCAAGCACAACAGCTCTTAAAAAAACAACATTTCATTTCATAACCAACGCCTTGCAGGAAGGGCGACTTTCTATCTTTCAAAATCACGTATACGCTTTGTTAAACGTTCATCTTCAAATGTTGTTGCAAACAAACGCTCGTGTGCGACCAGTTCATTCACGAGGGAAAGGATGAAGCAGAGGCACGCGCCGAAATACAGAAAGTGCTTGCATCTGGACCGTCGCCGCCTTTGCATATGCATCCCGGCCACGCCGTGCACGCTCGGCCGCACTGGATCGGCCAGTATAAAAGGTCCGCCGACGACCGCCATGGACACAAGCAATACCATCACCGTAGGAGCCACAGCAGCGGAAGCAGCAATGTGGAAGGTGAGAGCAGCGCATGTGGCGTCAACAAGGAGGTTGTACGTGAAGTTCATGTACAACCTCCTTGGGCGACACGGTGATCGTTGTATATGAGCCGCGGTCGGCGAAGCATCCGACCACCGCGTGTTCTTCCGCCTCTTGGGCCTTGCGTTCACAAAGTGTCGCGCGTTCATTTTCGAAGTGAATCACTATGCTTTCAACGGAGAACCGGTCTTCTCGAATGAGCGCCTCAGCGTTCGTATGACATTCAAATGTGTTCACGTGAAATTGCTTTTTATTTTTGTTGTGAAATATCTTAGGACAGGCAGCATAAGAGAGCAATAGACACAATGTGATCCCTAGAGAAGAGGCAAGACTTTAGAATATAAGTGCAGTTTTCTTTTAGGATGCGGAATAACTCATTTGCTAAACGGGCTTTGTTTCTGCTGTGGGTAAATCCCAGTGGAAGGTCAAATACGCATGGTAATATTCTAGATTTGTTGTTTTATCTATGGTTTTCGTATATTCAAAAGATTTCGTGCTGTTGTATTCATGCTCTACTAGACGTGTAGTGCAGTATCAGCATTACTCTGTCGTCATCAAGAAGATATGCCGCGTGCGCCACAGTCGCACTCACACAGTAGAGGCGCTATAGACACTTTCAGCTGAATTGAACTTTCTGTAAGGAAATGGAGTCAATAACGTGGTGTAAACATCTGGATCCTTAACAGAATGCCAGTATGGATCCATGCAACTAAACATGCATAAATCTACCGGCAGGATATCGAGTTATACAATCGTTAAACAACAGCTTAAAGGGCAACTCGGGGGGTTCTTTCGCCATGCTTTGATATCGATGTTTTCTAATTGTATTGATAGTCCTGTAGCAGCTAGGATGGTTCAGTCTGCTCAGAAACGTACCAGTAATTTTAAATAACCGATTGAAAGGCGTGTTGAAGCCGAAACCGACACGTGTAGACGTTTCGTGCTGCATATCCGGTGACGTACCAATCTTACCACCATCAGATATATGGAGCTCGTGCCAGAAAAGTGACAGTGGCAAGGTCATCCGACGATGTGTTGAGTTATGCCAGGTTTTTTTTAACTTGACAGCGACGATTTGAACGGTGAAGTATGGCCGTTTTGCTTGGGACGGCCCCCTAAGTCGGGTAGGCGACGTTGATGGTGATGACCTAAAAAACACACGGTGGCCCGCGTGGGAATCCTGTAAAAAAATTTTTATATTCATTTTCAGGAAAACTAACTTGCAAATACTCGGCTTGGCATATATTATTACAGTACCGCGGAGAATCTATATGGAAGAATTCACTGAGTTCCGTAGACACTGAAAAAACGCCGGAGTTGCCCTTTAACATAAAAAACACGTTGAAAACATCAACCTCGTAGCGTATTTATATAATAGCAAAATCTGGTAATCAGTGTCGGCCGTCGTCTCTTGTCACACTTTAGTTTCTCAAAATACGCCCCCCATAAAACCCTCCTCTGTAGTGCCCATCCCAAAGCAACGTGTGCTAGAGAGAATCAAATTAAGAAACCCGACCTTAAGTGATGCGGTGCTGCTGATGATGAACCAACCATAGCCAGTGCAGAGAAGTGTGTCTTTATTTTACTGCCTGCAGCACTGCGTGTGTTTCCAGCAAAAGTGTGGGAGCAATTAGTGACCTCGCAATGTCGGGAAGCAGCTTTCTTTATATTCACATTTTGTATTTACAATAAAACAAATGAGCTGTGCCATCTATTTGTCATCCATTACATCGTTTAGATTTTTCATTTAGTGATTCCTTGTTTACGCGGTAACTGTCACTGTAATTCAGTTTTTTTTTTCTGTAACAAACTGTTACTTTATGCGAAACACTATATCTTGTGTTTGTTGAAAGTGCCGCTTTCATTCATGTGAGGCGAACAACAGTTGCAGCCGTGGAAGGCGGCCACCCCATGTATTGCGAATGTTTTCAGAGGTAAACAATAATGCTTTGCGTTTGTGTCCGCATCCTAAAAGGCAGCCTTTCGGGCCTGTATGCGAACTCCCCATTCGGCATCGCTTCATATGATACTGCGATTTTTGTTTTTCATGCTATAGCTCCTCACTTTTATAGACAACTTCGCGGTCCGGTCAGCAGGCGTTTGCGACATTTTGCGAAGTTCGTTGCGCCAACGGAAGCACCTCTTTCAGAGAATACATACCTAGTAGTTAAAAACCCGCACTCGGTGGACGAGCCCACCTGCGCTTATGGCGAGAAATCGGTACGACACGTTGAGCAGATGCACCGGAAATTTCGTTCTTTTTTTTCATTTTACGACTGGGTCGTGCGTAAGTGAGGCTTTATTTATTCTTATTTATATTTTGCTTACCTGCACAAGTACCGTATAAGTTCAAAGACTCTTGATCCGAAGGTTGCCATCGCTATACGCGAAGGTGCCGAACTATACATTTGCTATCTGTGTGAGCCGCTAAATTTTTTAGGCGAGACCATGTGAGAAACGACTTTTCCGTCTTGAACATGCGGAGGACTACTTGGCAAACAAAATTAGAAGGAAATAAGCTTAAAATGAACTCTCACGCTTTAACAATTCCCTAGTTACTTTCGTGAGTCAGGAATTTATGTATTGAGCTATTGTAGTTTTCGCTGAATGAAGAAATTGCGTATGGAAATCGATTGCTTATTTTCTATAACGTGCAATGGCGTGTACACTGGAACAACATAGTTAGATACCAGGCGGCTAATTTGGCCTTGCGAGCATTTTGAAAGGCCACGGTAGAGCTTTATCTTCCATAATCATATATTGTTCTGCTACCCCTTACACTCGCGGACAAACAAGTGTCATAATGAATCCATACAGATATGACACTCACTCCATATTTCTGTATAATACACAAGTACGAATGGGAGTATTAATATCGACCCGTTTGTAGCACGAAGGCCACAAGGAAATGCATACGGATTCCCCAGTTCCTAGCAGACGAAAAATTCGTCATGGTTAGGGGTTCGAACCCGTGAGCAACGGCAGTCCGCGGCGCGCGCACTGCCAATTGAGCCAACCATAAGGCTAGCGGATGACAGCACGAGGGCGAATCCATCGACAAATCGAAGCACAAAGGCATGAACATGGCAGATGGGTTCTGCGGAAACACGAAACGTGGAGTAGCGTTTAGGAAATGCAAAATTAGCGTCCACCACCTAGCAGCACCGTGAGTCACGTTGTAGCGCCTTGCGAGTTAGAGGGAGCGATGAAAGTAAAAAGTTTGCGGGCATAAAGCGGAGCCAACTCGTTCAGGATACACCCTATTGGAAATCGCCGGATTGAAAATCGTTTGGGGAGGCCTTCGTCCTGCAGTGGACCTCAATAGGCTGCGGCTGATGAGGAGGAGGAGGAGGAGGAGGACACTTCGACGTATATGTAGCATTTCTGGTCTAAAACTTCCAAAAATATCGACGAGGGCCTTAATGACTTCATGCTGAGCCGTGCGTTTACATGTCAGCGTAACAACAAAGTATAGCGGTCAACCTGAATGGCAGTACTTTTTAAGAACATTTTCACATTGATGCTTGCTTGTGAGCATTCTGGTGTTGAGCACTGCTTGGATTTGTGCACCTGACCCACGCTAAGCCTTCCAGGCTATATTACATGCAGGTATCTATCTCTTCGGTCCTCGTTCTTGCCGTCATGGCCAACGCCGGTACTTTCCGTGGTGCATACGGTGGCGGCGCCATCGGTGGCCTCGGAGCAGTCGGGTACGGAGGCGGCTACGCTGGACGTGGCTACATTGCTGGCGGCGGTGGCGGTTACTACGGAGGAGTAAGTAACCAAACAATGCAGAAACACTACAAAACAGCTCCTACTGCTAAACCGGGACGCCATACTGTCTTAGTGAACAAGGTAACTACTTTCACTTGAAGGCTCCGCTGAGATTCTGCGGAATACAATATGGGAATAAAAATGAACATAACGTACCTCATTGTTTTATACAGCAATAATTTATGTCTGAGTTTGAACAAATTACGGACAACTAACAGCCCTATTTTCAAGCATGCCATTTTTGAACACAAGACCACACGAAATTAAGTCATCCTCATCTCTACTTATTTTCCAAAGCTAGCATAAGAAGTACTGTCTCGACAAATTATGTGCGCAATTACGCAAATTATGTGTGCTATTTCCGCTATTTTTCAACATCATTTCCTGCTTCCTTGAACATTTGACGTTATTGTTTCTACACGAATTCATTTTGCTTTTGTTTCGTAGTTGCAATTAATATGTCATTTTGTATTGATTGTGTTGTGCATTACTTTGGCTTTCAATTTTGTAGCATTACATTTGCGTTAAATTTTATTGTATTTCCACTTTGTTCTGATTCATTAATGATACCTGCATCATAATGAGTTCTCAATGGAAATTCTTTCTCAACATATACTAACTATAGTAGGATCATAGATTTATATACCGTGCCTGTTCTTTTTCATTTTCTCGCTTTCATTATTTATACATTTTCGCTTCCATTTCTTCTTGAATCTTGCGTTCTTCCTAGCTTTCCTGTAAGTTTTTATCAATGTATTCATTTTTTCTCATGCTGCACTACGCGCTGAACATACATATGCTTTACCTTTCGGAGGTCCCCCCATCAGTTCTCCGAACTATGGTATATCCGAGTGTAATGCATATCACTAACGATGTTACGCTGTATTCGAAGAAACAAATTAAATCAAATAGAATTGATTTGAACATAATGCATTCTAGTAGGCGGGGAGTTATGTGTTGCATTAATGTGCCGCTTGAACCTAAAGATGTTCCACTAGAGTAAGGAAAAAATTAAGGATAAGTCCACCTGCTTCTGGACGTGTACTTCCAAGCAGTGTATTAAGGCTAATGTACCTCGTGCAGGGTTACAGAGACTACGAGGACAACAGGCCGAGGCCGTACAGCTTCGGCTACGTCGCTCAGGCAATTGGCGGTTCTAGCTCTCGCCAGGAGGTAGGCGATGGCAACGGTGCTGTGCAGGGAGTGTACACACTCAACACGCGGGAAGGTGGACAGCGCAAAGTCAAGTACACGGCCGATGCGGCAGGCTTCCGAGCTGTGGTGGACACCAACGAGCCCGGCACGCAGAGCGAAAGCCCCGCCGACGTGGCCCTGCGGTCGTCCTCTCCTCCGGCCTATCTACTCGCTGCCAAGTACGGCCCTAGTGGGTCGTCGTACGGCTTCGCCAGGCCGCGAGCTGTGTACGGCGGCGCCGGTGCTCTGTACGGAGGGGGGGCTGCCGGATACGGGGCTGCTGGTCTCTACGGAGGTCTCGGCGGCCGAGGCGTCGGAGTGTACACTGGCGGAGCAGGCGTCGGACTGCTCGGAAAACACGCCGGCTGGCATTAATGAACTTTCCGTGTATATTATTACCTCTGTGTATATCCTGGTTTTTGGGACGGAATTCGCGCCGGTATCTTGTTCCCGCTGTGTCATCGTCCTTCTCTCCTGGTGTCTGTGCCTTGTTCGTTTGGTGCTGGGGCCCGAGATATATAGACGCTCCTCTGGGTGGAAGGTGGGGATACTCGAGGTGATGGGGTGAAAATAGGTTATGTTGTTCATAAAGAAAATAAACGCATCTTCCGAAACAGCAACATGGTATTTCTACTCCTACATTTGCTAAGCAAACATACTTGCGTTCTGAAACGCCAGCCCCGTATGACTAACCAGTTTATTGACGTCTTTAGGCAGACGCAGGACTATCTTCAGGGCACTTAAACCTTATGAACAACCTCTAGCGGTGCCCCAGAGTCTAGCTATGGCCCGCGTACCATCCTCTCCTCTGTTCTTCACAAGTAAAAAGATCTGCACCAATGTACACCTTTGAGAAGGTCCTCGCATCAGTTGCGCTCATCGCCCTCACATACCAAGGTACTGAATGACCCTGTCGAGTCCACAGTTAATGCCTGTGCCCATATACCGTTTTATCATGGATGCCGCCATGTTGGCTAGAGGGCGGAGCCGTCTCCGATCTGGCTGTCCACTGGCTTGTGCAAACGCTTCCCTTTTGCATGGCCAGTGTGGACTCGCCTGCAATGCCAATCATTTATATAGTACTGGCGCACTCAATTTCAATTAAATTTACGTTATGCGTATATAAATTGAGTCTGTGCGACATCCTGACGAGTTTTGAGCTGGTGAGGGTCATTCACTTTAACACAGAAGGCCAGGAAAGTGTTGGTGCCATATATTTACGGCGAGGTCATTTTCTTTGCAAAGAGCGCACATGTTTTGACACTTTCTGGCCCAGCTGAAGCTGCTTTCGTGAATTGAATTAACTTTTTTTTCCTCAGTTCTACTTTAGCAAGGAAGGCGGGGTGGGGGGGGGGTGTAGAGAGGTTCACTCAGTCACGCGATTGACGGGCGTGGACTAGTGTTTTCGTGTCACGAGAAAGGAACGGGAGAGGCGGGTAAGTGTGTGATAAGGAAGGCGACTTGCCAAAGTCGTCCGCTCTGGCGAGCAGCTAGGCGGAGTCCGCAGGCGAGAAGTTGCAGGCATTTTTGTATGACCGGATAAGCGCCGCGGCAAGCATGCTTTGTTAAGGCCGGTTCGCACTGGCGGTAAAAACGCGCGCGACAGGCCGCGTGCGGCAATATTCCTGAAAAGCTGTACGAACACGCGGCAGCTGCTCGAATAGGTCGAGATCCCTTTTTTTTTTTGCGGTAGCCGCGAAACGAGAACCAATCAGAAGCGAGCCGCGCATGAAGCGCGGCTGAATTCTGAGTGGTTCTCGTTTCGCCTGTCAAGCGAACAACCATAATGCACATCCTCTGAGATTGGGAAGCGACACGAACAGCGTAAAATCTCACAGGCCATGCCCAGACCGTATGTACAGTTTTCCTTAACTCTCATAATTGAGAACAGCGCGGACACACGGGTCGAGAAAGACTCACAGGACTTGTCCCGTGTGCCCGTGCTGTTCTCAGTTGTGAAGCCGTGCCAACAAGCTCAGGTACAATTCCTTAAGCCTACCACGCACGGAGACGTCGAGGAAGAAGCATCAGTAGCAGCTTTCTCGCAACGTGACCTACCGTAGAGCTACAGACGCATGTGTCACATGTGTGGTCGGTGAAAGACGAAATAGGCTGTTGATAGCTCTCGTTTTTGCGGCACCTTTCGGATGAAAGAAGACAAGCCAGGTGGTGCTTGGACGCCGCGTAGTCTCTTCTCGCAAAACGCAATTGCAGACTTGTCAACGCAAGCGCAGCGTGTTGCGCACGTTTGTCACGCTATTATAGTGGTGATCGCCCATTGCCATAATCAACCGTGAAGATGGATGGACTTCCTACCAACAGTGAGGCAGATAGCGCTGTCAGGTTTGACGCAGTGCGCGCCCGTGCTGAAGCCCCTTATCAGCATGGGAAGTTTGCTCTGCGTGTGTTTTTTTGTTATTGTCTCTAAATGTACTGGTCGTTAGAAAATTCACACTGTAACGGGCAAAGCAATGTTACGTATTATCTCCTGAAGAAACACTATGTGATAGTAAAAGCGTGTCTCCTTCCTTCGTCTCCTGTGTGTCTCCTTCCTTCGTCCCCGTTTGTTTCGCGCAGTACCACCATGAAATCGTTCCAACTAGGCCGGCTAGCCGTTTTACTTCAGTTCATTTCTAGTTCTTCCGGCCCTCTTTCTATATGTTCTAACTTTGACTTAAGAAACCCAGCTGTTCTGGTGCCTTTAATAGCGGTCTGTGATTGCGCTTGTCTGTGTGTCTCCTTCCTTCGTCCCCGTTTGTTTCGCGCAGTACCACCATGAAATCGTTCCAACTAGGCCGGCTAGCCGTTTTACTTCAGTTCATGTCTAGTTCTTCCGGCCCTCTTTCTATATGTTCTAACTTTGACTTAAGAAACCCAGCTGTTCTGGTGCCTTTATTAGCGGTCTGTGATTGCGCTTGTCTGTGTGTCTCCTTCCTTCGTCCCCGTTTGTTTCGCGCAGTACCACCATGAAATCGTTCCAACTAGGCCGGCTAGCCGTTTTACTTCAGTCACGTTTAAGCTACGTTTCTATCGGTGTTGTCGTCCTGGCGGCTTCACGCCGTAATCCCCACACTAGGCGAGTCGAAAGCCGTGCCGCTGGTTAAAGTAATTGTGAACAGACCGCCACTGTCCCCTTGAACGGTTACGGGAACCAAAACCGGTGATTGTCATCGCTCCCCTCGCATTCGGAGCGCGCGTCGCCGCGTCACGACCATCAAAAAGAGCTTTCCTCTAAAAGGCAAGGTCACATAACCGAAGACACGGACGGATCGCGCCCGGCCGCGCCCGAGAGGAGCCGTTGGGAACCCGTCTACTTACACCCGAACCTGCCTTCAGAAAGCAGTACCAAGGTGGCGTTAACGAAAACACGGAAAGCTGGCACCTGGCCGCTCCCGAGACGAGACGTTAGAAGGAAACCATTTCTGTTTGCACAGTCAAAATCACTCGGAGAGAGAGCTGAAAGAGTAGTTGCAGAACGCATAGTGCCTTATTGGCATATAAGTGGCAGAACGTAATACGGCCTATATGTACCGCAACAAGGAGCGGGACAAGGGAGTGCTGGCAAATCGACTGTTTCTCTAGCGAATTGTTGATGGATGGGAGTTGCTCCATACCAGAGCAACTGCTCTTTCCTGCTGCGGCAATTCATCTTGCAGCACCATTCGCAGATGTAGAAAATTTCTCTGAGGTCGGGGTACATTCTGCAGTTTCTGCTCTAACGATATGATAGCGACCCATATCATTGTGACATGGGTTCAATCCGAGTGACTTCTTTTTCAAACGAATATTTTTAGCGCATGTGTTAGTAGCATGAAAGAAAGGACGGAAAAGACGTCCGAGAGCCCACCATCGTTCGCTCTTTTTGCATCGAAGCTATATGTGGGCACGCGCTGACACTCCGCGTAAACGAACACATGCAGCAACGGTTTTACAGCGGTGCCGTGGGCAGTGCAGGTCTTAGCGCTGTGGCCCACACGTAAATTAAAGCGTGAGTGAAGCCAATCGAGTGAACCAAGTTAGAATGGAAATTAACTGAAGGTGCAATAAGTGAACGGAAGCTGGCATAACACTTGTGAAATTAAGCGCATTAAATATTAATGAAGATGATCCCAAGGTGCTCTGATTGAACTTTTGACTATTAACGATTGTACGGAAGCTTGTGTCTCGCACACGCAGTTCCAGGCTCGGGAAACTTTCCTGTGTGCCCCAGGCGACTGAATGTTAACATTGCAGGATAAAGAAAACTAGACGCGCAAGATTTTATAACAGTTTGCGTTGGTTACACACGAGAGAGAAACACCGTCTGTGCTAGCTTGCGATTGCACTGTAGACGTAACAAGTATATACATGCATGCGTACTGTAATGACCTAACGTAGAAATCGAACACGGGCAAATGAGGGGCTGAGGAATGACACCGCCATTCATGTACGACGGCTCTACCCGCGCAGACTGGTTGTGTGCGAAAGTCATGCCAGTTCACAAAGGTGAAAACATGCACCTCGTAGACACATGTTGCAAATTAATGGAACATATAATACATAAGGCTAATAGACTATATGGAAGAAAATAACCTATAGTACTTCCGACAAAATGGTTTCAGGCAAGAGCTTTGAAATGTTATCCTACTTGTAGAAATTATACGCGACTTATCTGTAGTATTCGGCTCAGGGCAACAGGCTGATGGCTGTTTTCATAAGATTTCTCAAAGGCTTTCGACTGCGTCCCACATATTTTACTCATGAATAAACTCAAGTTTTTAGGGATTAACCCTGAAATTATCTCATCGATTGAAACCTACCTCTCTGGCCGGTTCCAGTTTGTTTCTGTAGAAGACGCTAGATCGGCCATCTTGCTGTTAACTCTAATCTCCCGCAGGGATCAGTTTTGGGACCTATACTATTTTATTATACATTAATTATATCTACTCTTGCATAGAAAGAAGGTGAAAATAAGGCTTTTCGCAGATGAATGCGGTATTTATACATCTTTTAAGAGGATGGTGATCGGTAATACTGAAGAAATCTATAGAAAATTTTAGCGCTCGGGGCGAAAAGTGGGGCATGCAAATTAAGGCAAATAGAAAAAGATGTGCATTAGTGCAACTCGAAAAAGCAAACTTTGGATTTCACATGCAAATTAATCTTATGCCTCTGGTGAGCATGCTGAACTCAGTCAAGTACCTTGGGCTTTACGATAACGAATTCTTGGGAATGGGATCTACACGTCAATAAAATTCGCGCAAAGGAATTTAAACAACTCCGATTCTTCCGAGGAAAAGTGGTGACAGCTTATCCCTCTGTAAATTTAACGGCCTATAAGACTCTCGTTAGACCAATATTAAAATACGCCAGCATAGCATTGAACCCACGCTAAAAATATTTAAAATTGGCATTATAAAACATCAAAAACAGAACGCACAGGTTCACATACGGGAAATATTTATGGCATGACAGCTTGCTTATCGAAGAGAGGTGGCGCGTTTAAAATTTCTTTATCTATTGTATGACGACCTTGAAAAGTTAACCAAATCCGATTACTTGGCCGTCCCTGGACATCGTTCCAGCAGAGCTAAGCGTGCTAAATGTATAGGGCATTATGTTTAGTGCTGTGACACGTTAAAATACTCCTATCCTCCTGTGGAATTCGCTTCCAGATGACGTTGTTTGCTCGCACTCTGTGGACTCATTCATATCGGAGCTCCAGCTAAATCACTAGTATTTCCCAGCATCTTAGGACAGTTTGTCGTATGACATGCCGCAATATATTAATCTCGACGCTTGAGTTGCACCTGGAGTGTTTTTGGATCATCAGCTTGTAGTCTAACACATCAAATGAATGCACACACGCGCAGCGTCCGTAGGGCTTCACTTTCTTATTTATTGTTTAACATTTCCATTACTGTGTACGAGTTCGTGATTCCCTGTGGTTATTTTAGACGTTTATGTGCGTATCGCGACGCCGCCACGGCGTTCTTACTTATTATTTGTATTTTTACTGCACAAACTTATTCTTGCGCTGAATAAGGGTTCTCTACTGCATACTGTGTGGTTACTTCCCTGGATGTCTTATGCACATAATCATGCCTATTGCAAAACTCCCGTTATTCGCTATGTTGCATGCATATGATCTGTAATAATTTACAGATTTACCTGATTGCTGTTTCTATGCCGACTACTGTCTGAACCTATCATGGCTGACAGTATTGATAAATAACGAATAAAAATAACGTAAATAAGCTTACTACACCAGCATTTTGATGGCGTGGTGCTCGCCTAACGACGAATGTTCTCGTGGTTTGTGTTAACTGATCTTTTAACACTGCAAGAAATAATATTCGCGTACTGATCTCACTTAGCATGCTTCGGTGCAGCTTTGCTTTCTACCCTTTAAGAATACTCAAACAAACGGCGCCTATTATAATATGCACAAAAGCGCTATGTAACTCGCATGTAACTTGTCCATACTAAACTTTCTCATACTGTAGGTACCTTATCGCGCTTGCGTATCCTCTTGCTACAAAATATTAAACTCTTACTATACAGGGTGTTTTCTTTTACATGCAACACAGTTTTTAAATTAGAAAAACATAAATCACGGGAATGTCTTGTGTACCATTCGAGCATAGGGATTGGCGCCCTCTAGATACGGAATAATTTCCGCCCTTGTGCGCATAATTAGCGAAATTACCATAATTAACTTTTAAATGCGAAGCATTTCTTAGCGAACTTCGGTGAGTTTGAGCGTATCTATCTATCTATCTAGCCGCCTACGATTTTGTGCTCTCCTGGCCGTTTCGCTAATCGGATGTGTACGAAAATTGGTATGCCACATCATGACTACATGACGAACATAAATGACAGGTCATAACATGAAAATCGTCACACGCATGTCATGAGCGGCATGATTTACATGCCACGGTCTTGGTGCTCTCCTGGCCGTTTCGCTAATCGGGTGTTTACGAAAATTGGTATGCCACATCATGACTACATGACGAACATAAATGACAGGTCATAACATGAAAATCGTCACACGCATGTCATGAGCGGCATGATTTACATGCCACGGTCTTGGTGCTCTCCTGGCCGTTTCGCTAATGGGATGTATGTGAAAATTCGTATTGACCAACATGACTGCCTGACGAACATAAATGACAGGTCATAACATGAAAATCATGACATGTGTGTCATGAGCGGCATGATTTACATGTCGCAGTCTTGACGCTCTCCTGGTGGTCTCGTTAATGGCATGTATACAAAAATTGGTATGCCACAATATGACTGCGTAGCGAACATAAATGACAGGTCATAACATGAAAATCATGATATGCATGTCATGAGCGAGATGATTTACATGCCACGCGTTTCGTTAATGGGACGTATACGGAAATTGGCATGCCACAACATGACTGCATGACAAACATAAATGACAGGTCACAACACGAAAATTATGACATGCATGTCATGAGGGACATGATTTAAGTGCCAGATCTTGGCGCTCTCTTGGCCGTTTCGTTAATGAGATGTATAGGAAAATTGGTATGCAACAATATGACTCCATGACGGACATAAATGAAAGGTCATAACATGAAAAGCATAACATGCATGTCATGGGCGGCATGATTTACATGCCAGGCGTTTCGTTAATGGGATGTATACCAAAATTGCTATGGCACAACACGACTGCATGACGAACGTAAATGACAGGTCATAAGGTTAGATTCATGACATGCGTGTATGAGCGGCATGGTTTGCATGCCACAATTATGGTGCTCTTGCGGCCGTTTCGGTAAATTCATATGTACCAAGCTCGGTATAGCGAGACAACAATGCAAATCCATTTTACGTTCCTTATGTGTGCTTCGCATTTCCTTGATTCCCGCTGCACGTGGGATCTGCAGTTTTTTAAATTGCTAGTAATTGCTGGCTAGAGCAAATGAGTACTTTGGAGCCCGTCCTCGACACTACCTATCCCAACGATCAAATTTTGAATAGCGGAGCGCATGTCGGAGCTACGCGAACAATTACTTCCCCTTGGCAGGCTCCTTGATACCGAAACTGGGTGCGAAAGAGCGTCTGTGGCGTCGATGTCGCCGCCCCCACGGCTTTCGTCACTCGCCACTCCCCGTGGTCACCGCCGCTCCGGCTGCGCAAGCAACATGCGTTATCTCCTTGTTATCTGCGGTGTTGGGCTCCGCGGGGAGGCGGCGAAATCCGGGGAGGCGGCGACATCGACGTCACAGACGCTCTTTTCGCGCCCAGTTTCGGTAACAAGGAGCCTGCCAAGGGGAACTAATTGTTCGCGTACCTCCGACATGCGCTCCGCTATTGAAAATTTGATCGTTGGGATAGGTAGTGTCGAGGACGGGCTCCAAAGTACTCATTTGCTGTAGCCACCAACTACTGATAATTAAAAAGTTAATTAGCGTAATTTCGCTAATTATGCGCGCAAGTGCGGAAATTGTTCTGTATCTAGAGGCCGCCATTCGGTATACTCGAATGGTACACAAGACATTCCCGCGATTTATGCTTTTCTAATTTAAAAAATGTGTTGCAGCTAAAAAAACACCCTGTATGATTCCATATTTCTATATACATTAAGCTATCGCTATCTAGTATGGGGCACCACATCGGAAAAGAACTTAGGCCGAATATACAGATTACAGAAAAAGCGGTACGCATAATTAAAGGTGTTCCTCGCGATGAACATTCCAAATCCATTTTCGAAGCCCTTAATTTACAACCAATGCCGGACATGTACACTACAATTTAATGAAGCGATATCGTACTTCCCGAAAGAATCACGACTCTTTCTCAGTGATGTAGCGCGTTTGGCACCCATACCTACCCTTATAGCACGCGAGCCACTGATGACTGGAAAATTCCTTACACACGTACTAACTATGGTCGCCAAATGATGAGCTACTTACTGCCACTAACATTAAAGTTTCTTACAATAAACTACTTATACTGTCCCCTTTTAAATGTTTTTCTACATGTTAATAAAATGCAAATCGGCATGACCCTGAAGTACATGTTTGATTTTGTATAATGACTCATGATTTCATGCTGCTGTTTGCTAGGTTGTCAATGGTGCGAAAGCCTTCGTGAAGCCTTAATGGCTTTTTGCTTTCGCCCCACAGCATCACTGTTGTGAGTTTTGTAATGTCTCCTGTGATGTCTTAAT